>JARYGA010025824.1:0-41729 GCA_030545235.1 Helianthus tuberosus
GAGCTTTCCCCAATTTCCATTTTCTTAGGCTTGGGTTTCTCGAGAGGTAAAGCGTTGAATTCTATAGGTTCTTCTATGTCTGGTATATATCTATTGAAATCTCTGGAAACCTCTATTCTTACCGGATAGAGATTTAAATTCTGAAGGGCTTCAAACAAGTCACTCATGCTGTTATGCAAAATACACACCATTACTAATTATAACAAATTTTTTTATAGAAAACCTTTAAATATTATTCCATACTGTGTAACTACAAAACAACTGAAAATTAAAACACACTAGGTTTTATTTGTAAATTTATTTATTTACTGAATACGGTTTCTAGACTATAGATAATAAAGGTGCTAAAACTTGGGTCAAATTATTTAAGGATTTGCATTATTGGCTAGCATATAAAGATCTGTCCATACTGTACACAATTAGTCAGATAATAAAACACATAATCACAGAATGACAGTTAGAAAAATTTAAGTATTTTCTAAATACTTAATAGGCTTAAATCAGTGGCTCTGATACCACATTTTTCTGTCACGGCCCCCGACCCGGTTTGACCCGTTTCAGGAGCAACGGGACAGAAAATCCCGTGGTATTTATTTAACAGGGGAAGTTTACTTCAGGATCTTTTAAAAACTGCAAATTTCCCGATTATTTTATTTCACAACTCGGGATAAAACCCGGTAATTTACAATCATAAGATTTCACGTAGAAATCTTTTATTTTACAAAACATGATTATTTTATACTGAGCCACTTCCTTAAGCTTTTAGTGCTTCTCGGCACTTTTCCTGGATCACAACAGATCACCTAAAACATGTTTGAAAAAGGTTTTGTCAGCGGGAAATACTGAGTGAATCATTCATTTACTAAAACGACTCGTTTGTTATAATTTACAGTATTAAAAGAGATTACAATGTTTCCAGATATCAAACCAACTACCCACAGTATTTGTCACTCGAACATCCATCGGTAACCTCATTGTCCAATGGAGTCTGTGACTATGGTCATATCACTCATTGGCTAACTCGTTGTCCAATAGTGACGGTTATCAAGTAATGTATACAAAACCCCACATACCGGCTGTAACTTGGTGATTACATAAACTTAATCACTGTAATTATAATCTTTGAAAATAAACATGCTTTTGTAAATAAATTTTGATAAAAAGGGAATGACTCACATTGCAGATTTAATTTGAGCAGAGCCTAGCCTACTGATTAGCCTTTTAACCTAAATTAATAATAGGCACACAATTCGGCTAGTAACTTAATGCAACATTTACGATAACTCACGAGAATAAACCCTCACATCGAATGACAAAGTGCGATACTTAAACATCCATTGAATTAACAACGAATGACAAAGCATAAACCCTAATGTGGGCAGCACTTAAACATCCATTGGATAGTTTAATCGATCGGACATTGAATCGTAGCAGCGATCAAGTTATTACCCTGTATTGCGGCGACGATTAGTGAATCGTGTTTGTTTTTAATAGTAAACAGAGCTTATCTCAGTGTATATTTCGACTTTGTTCGTCGTTTCAGTGCCCAAATTCGATTGCCAAAGTCCGCTATTTATACCCAAAATTTGGCCAGGCTTGCGCACCGTAAGCCTAATCCCTTACGGTGCGCAAGGGACACCTAATGACCATAGGGTGGCCACGTCCTGGACTAGCCTAGCTGAGTTGACAACTTCATAAAATTCGAATTTGACAGCGTTTTATTTAGATAATCGTAACTAGGGTTTACCCCCCCTGAGTTTTAGGGGCCCTGATCCTGATTCTGAAAATTCTGAAAATTTTAGGGTTTGTGCAGAATCACTTGGGTGTCTCAATTAGGGTTTCCTATTGAACTAAATATAATAATAAATAATAGTTTTGGTGAGAGTTGTTACAATGAATTACCAAAATACCCTCCAATGTAACACACATTTCTAATGGAGTTAGACCCGTGGAGCAAATTAGAGAAAAAGACGTAACATCAGGGAGTAAAATGGCTATTTTTAAAGGTTTGGGGCAAAACGTTAAAGTGACCAAACCACAAGGAGAAAAACGGAAGTTTACTCTTTTTAATTTTATGTTTTATCTTTAGATAAAAAAAAAGATAAGTATAGATATAATATAATACATGAGTAAACACATTTGTATTTACGCACTTATTTTTTAACTTTAAATTGAAAATAATAAATTAACAATAATATATATATATATATATATATATATACATATATACACACATTTATAATTATATATATACACATATTGGCGAAACATTATTGGGGACGGGTAGCCCAACCCCCACTGAGTTTTCGTTCAAGTTCCGTCACTGGATACACACACCATGAACACTCTTTCTCTTTTATACTTCTCTCTTGTCCACCTCCATCACTACCACCACCATTGTTGCCGCCACAACCACCCCCGTCTATCTTGGCACTTGTACCTCATCTCCCATCGTACCAAACATCAGTACCACCCGTCTCTCCCGTCATACCAAACATCATTAATTTAATATTAATTTTTTATTTAAAGGTAAATAAGAAAATTAAAAAAAATAAGTGTGTAAATATATAAATGTTTGTTGAGTAGGGTTATTGTAAAAATGGTGTGTTTTGTGAGAAGTGCATGAATGAATCTACACTCTTTGATCTGTAATCTAATGGTTGAGATTATAATGACAAAATTATACATAGCGTTTACCATTAAAATACTTAATTTTCTATATTAAGGGTATAAAGGTAAGTTTAACATTTTTTAAATTAAAAAACCCACATGTAATGCACATGAAAGTTCCCTCCGTCTTTTTAAAACGTTAATAACTTTTTATACGTAACTTAAAAAAAATACACCATAATAACAAGTGTTTTTTTTTAATATGAGTACCATATTGCTATACTTATATAGAGAAAAAAGTTACATTTCGATCGGATGTTTTAGTACATGGTGTTTTGTCTATGTTGTTTTAATCGTATAGTGATTCAAGGCGTTGTGTTTTACAGTAAAACACCATAAATGTGTATAAGACACCATAACATTGCAAATACCATTGAATTCAGCAAACTAGTTACAGTAAAACACCGTGAACGTATATAAGACACCATAACATTGCAAATACTATTGAATTCAACAAACTATTATTTTCTTATACAAAAACACCATGAGACTAAAATAAAACACCATAGAAAACAAGACACCATACAAGTATACAAAGATACCATTCCATTAACAATAAATAGTGTGGTAAAATATACGAAAGGATATGTATATAACTATCGTGAAAATAATTTGAATTTGAAGGAAGGTTGTATTATGATATGCATAAAATTTGATACTAGCATAGGAGAGGTTTGATTAAACGCCCCGCTTGCGGTATGCACATATAATGTATATATGTGTGGGCGCTCGGGGGGCAAAAGCAAAAGTGCACTAATTTTTAACATTATTTTACTAATTTCGTGAAAATAACGTTAAAAGAGGGGATGGTTAATCATGCATCATGTGGTGGCGTTGATAGCCGAAAGACAAGGGGGTACATGCACCAATTGGCGTCTGTCTCAATTGCTGAGTGTTATGTGCCTTATGTCCAAGGCTTGATGCAAAACCACAATCGAGCCGGGGGTCTCATTGGAAGCAGCCTCTCTATTCCTACGGGGTAGAGGTAAGGCTGTCTACATCCCACCCTCCTCAGACCCTACCTTAGCTTTTGCTATTGGTGGGATATACTGAGTACGATGATGATGATGATAGGAGAGGTTTGATTAAAACTTGGATTGTTCCTGAATGGAACTTAGACTGAACCAAAGTGACCGAAAATTCTTTTGAGTTTGGAAAGCATGATTTGGCCTAATAGGTAGAATACTCTCGCCGAGATTTCGGTTAACGAAATTCACCCTTCTGGTTACTACATGTCCTTTGTCAACTAAAAGTTTCAGACTTTCGCGGGATTGAAAATCGAGGAGTGAGACTATATATCGAGAATATGCGGGTATCACCCCTAACTTGATAATGTCGTCCCCTAAACGTGGTTGGTACTTACCAAGCGAGATAAGGACTAAATCCTACTCGTTGGTAAGGGTCCACTCGAATAAGTATAGTGAAAATTTTCATCAAGGTGAAGATGTCACCCCTAACTTGATGTATAATTTCATGAATATCGAGAACACGGATTGAGAGTCCTTCACCAAAGTGAGGATTTCACGCCTATTTTGGTGAAATCGTCTCGTTTGTATAATACGGGTGTTTTTGTGCCTTCGTGTTTGTGGAATAAATGTCTTTCCGAAAAGTCATATCTATATTTTTGAGGCAAAAGAAGGATAAAGAAGAAGCATATTGGAAGCATTTTGTATAAGTAACATGAATAATTAAGAATGGTAAAAGTTCGGGATTCCTAACCATAGACTAGGTCAAATCATGGCAATTTTTCCTAATTCCCTATGGTTATGACTCTGATACCAATTTGTCACACCCCAACCGATGGCAGAAACATCAGAATGAGACAAAAACGAGATTGCAAGAGACTTCATAACGACTAATTGTGATAATATTTAAGAAATTCAATTTCATTCATACTAAAATGGAAAATACATTGTTTTGGAAAGAAAAGTACAACAAGTTGCAAATGATCGTAACAACATGAAACAATACATAAGTTTAAAATCTAGGTGTGTTTCTAATCCCCCCAAAGTACGTTTATTCATTCATCATCAACTAGTTTCCTGCAACATGTATTAAAATAAAGATCAACAAAAGTTTGCGAGTATACAAGTTTGAATATATATAGCATAATTGTGAATTAAAGTGTCTCATATCCAACATGGTAAATTGCATACATTGTTCATTATCATACTAGCATGTGTTAACTATAAGTCAAACCAAAGTGTACCGCAATCGTGCATACCATTGTCACCGAAACGACAAGGACGTAAAATAGTTTACTTAACAATACCACAAGAATACAGACGGTGCGTTAATCCTATAGCGCTATAATTGTTTAAGGTAGGCTTGCAAAGTTGATGGGCATATGAAACACAACTAGGGGTGTTCATTGGTTCGGTTTATGGTTTATTTGGTTTATTCGGTTTTCAAAATTTTATACCCCAAACCAAAAACCAAACCAAATTAGGAATATGTAAACCGAACCAAACCAAACCAAATTCAATTATGTTTGGTTTCGTTTAGAAACCAAATTGTACCTAAGTACTTTTTTCCTAATTTATATTTATGTTTGTGTTCTAACTTTCGAACATCAAATCAGCAATGAATTTAAACGTAACAATATATAAATAAAATACATAGCAAAATAAAACAAACGTATCCATAAAATAGTCGTACACACAACCACAAAGTTAAAACTTCAAAACATAGATCATAGAAACTATAAATAGTTAATAAGTCTAATGGCACAAAATATAAATAATCTTTAAACCATATAGATTTGTATTTTGGGCTAATAAATTGTATATAGTTTATTAAGCATTATTATTTTTATTTAATAATCAATTAAATTAACGGTTTATTCGGTTATCCAAATAAACCGAATAAACCAAAATAAAAAAAATGTGGATCCAAAAACCGAACCAAAAACCATATTCACAATTCGGTTTCGGTTAGAAACCAAACCAAAAACCGAATTCGTTGTTCGGCTCGGTTTATTCGGTTACGGTTCAGTTTACGGTTTTTATTTGGTTACGGGTTTTTCTGAACACCTCTAAACACAAGTATAACATAGCATGCGGTAACTAGAATCTATAACAAATATCATGTTTGTAATGGATAGAGTGTGTATGTAACAAGTTTAATCGTGATTCGTGATTTGTATAAAGTGTACATGTTGCACACAAAGTGTATAAACGGAAAATGGGATCGAGTATACTCATGGTTTTGCGTAGAAATCCCGCATACGTGATTTGATGCGTAAGGGAGTGGAGAACACCGAAGTTACCCTACATTGGGGAAACGAAGGTGTGTGAGTTTATGGAATTTGTGGAGAGTTCGGATTCGGAATTTAATAATAAAGTATGTATGTAACGAATATATATCTTGTCTAAATACTCATTTGGACACTAAGTTTGTACGTGTTTTCATGGGTCCTAATTTTCCCATTAGAATCACAAACGGGGAGTTTAGAACGAAGATAATATAACATAAGTTCATGACAGCTAACCATAATCCAATTAGTATCAAGAATCCGGTTAATATATGTTATATTTTATATAGTATAATATTGTCCATCATGTATAATCATATAAATCATGTAAGTCAAGCATGGATGTAAGATTAACCTCTTTGTATGATTCACCAAGGCACAAGTTTATCAACGTAGTTGATAAACCGGTTGGACATGAATGAAAAATAAAAAAAAATATAACTAACTAGTTCGTCAAGTAGCCAAGTAAAGATAACCCGGGCGTGTCATACCTAACATGGAAAATGTTTAGGGTTACTTTGATTCTTGAAAGCTACTTGATGTCATTAGTCAAAAAAAGTGTGAACAAGTGAGATTTTATGGAACTAATTCAGATAGCCAAAGCTTCCATGGTTCACATGTAACTCATGCACAAGCCTTTCAATATGGAAGGTTGAAGCTTGGATGATTTTCAATCACTTAGAACATATATAGGCAGAATTTAAAGAAGGTTTTTAAGCTTGTTTCTTGGTGGAAATCAACCACAACACAAACCCACAACTATGAGCTTAGTTGGGAGCAAGGTGGGTACAAGATTCCACTAAGTTTTAAGCATTATATATAAGAAACAAAAAGATAAATTAGAGCAGAATTTTATGCTACTTTGGACCTCAAATATGATGAGGTTCCACCTTAGTTTGCCATGGCAAACTTGTGGAAAGCTTCCTATAGGTTGCCTAAGTAGTTTGAAAGAAGATTAGAAGAAGAAAGGCGAAGAAAAATGAGTGAAAACTCATTTAGAACACTTGGAAGTATTCTTTCTTGGTTGGATTTCTTGAGAGGATTAGAGAGTTTGGGAGTAGATTAGTGTGTGGAAAGTGTTTAGGAGGTGGTGGAGGCTTGCATTTATAAGTGGGAATGTGGGATTAGGGTTTGAGAGTTAATGAAGGTGGAAGGTGATTGGAGAAGAAAGGAGATGGAGAATTGTAACACCCCGAAAACGGGTTTGGTAATTAAACCTCGTTAATACAAAAGAGCGGGTAAAATACCGTTAGTGGTGAAAGTAACCCGGTAAATATTAGGATTTAAATAAATAAACCTAATATTTAATAAAACGTTAATAAATGTTTTTAAGTAAATAAGGTTTATAAGAAGTCTGAATTAACGGGAATTAAAAACATAACGGGTTATGACTTCCCGAACCCGCTAAAGTAACAAGGAATAATTAACCAAGTTAGTAGCATGTGATTAAGTGACTAATGGTGAGTTATAGCTTCATTTGATCAAAAGGAAACATGAGGGACCAATATTGCCAATTGGGAAAGTTGTTTTATTTAAACAAAAGTTAAACACCAAAACACACACTTAAAGTGTGTGTTCTGGTCGATATATCCACAGGAGCCAAGAACATCTTGAGGTCAAAACCCTAACAAGCACAAATCAAGAAATTGGAAGGGCAAATCAAACCCAAATCGAAATTCAAGCACATATTCGTGATCACCAAGTGTAACAACCCTCGGTAAAATCAATATTCTCATAATAAATCCAACCCTCTAATATACTATAAATTGTCCCAATATGTCTTATATTATACCCCGTATATGAAAACCGAGCCTAAATTATGTTATAGTTTATAAAATAAATCAAAAATAAGAAATATAGGGTTGAGGCGGGCCGCGACATACTCTACCCTTAGTTTACGCGGGCCGTATCAAGGCTGGACTTGACTTCGCTGACTTCTTTAGTTGAAGCGGGCCGCGTAAAGGTTATGCTTAGTTAACGCGGGCCGCGAGAGCTCGTGAAACGCGGATACACCCAGAGGCCGACACGTGTCATGATCGTGGCGGTCTAGAGAACGACTCAGCTAAGCTACAACGTTGACCGATGTTGACGCGGGCCGCGTAAAGAACCCTTGTGTTTTACGTGGGCCGCGACAGGACCAGATTACACAACTATAAATAGCAGGCTTCAGATTTCACTTTCAATCGTTCATTCTTTCTTTCAATCTCGAAATTCTGTAGAAGAGACATAATATTTCGGGTATTATACCCTAATTAGCGAGGTTCTGCCCCATTGTAAGTATTATAACCCCGGTTTCATAATAGTTACGCTGCCCGATTGATTTAGGGTTCCGTAACAATTGTCGTGGTTCTGCCCGACGTAGTTGTTGGAATACCGTCTCAGGGAGGGTATCATTTATATTCTTTAAAGGGTTATGATACTAACCAATATATATTTGTATAAATTATAGATTATATCCAGGAAACCCTCACGCGAAGTCTAAGATAGCAATGTGAGTTGATCCACTTTTTGTAAATCTTTTGTTAAATGTTTTACAAAACCTTAAATACTTTTCCATGCGAATAACGGTTATTGAGTATTTGTAAGCATACAATTATGATGAGTATGTTGGGGTTTTGTATACAAAATTTGTTACCACCTGGTCAAGGAGTAACATGTCCACAAGTCGGGTTCGACAGTACCATGGATGTTAATTGTGATGTCTTGTAAACAAATATAATTGCGGGATCGCCCTCAATACTGTTCACTGTGACATTTTATTTAAACTTGATTAAACTGGGATTCACTCACCAGTATTTCTTGCTGATAAAATGTTTTAAACACGTGTTTCAGGTAACTTAGTATGAAGCCAATAAAAGCCAGCTGGACAGCACTGAAGGCTTGGAAAAGTGGCAATAAAGTTACCTAAAATAAAATAGATGTTTTTTATTAAATAAAATAGGATTTATTCCTATGAAAACGTGTGTACTATGAACTTGGGTTTCATCCCATTTGTTTAATATTATAAAATATGGTGGTTTTACTCTGATAAACATTTCCTAACTACGATCCTGATGTAAATTCCGCTGCAAGACTAAACAAACTGATACCACCAAAACTCTGTGATCACGTCCGCCCGTTCCCGGGAACTAGGGATCGGGGGTTGTGACAGAAGGTGGTATCAGAGCCCAAACCATAGAAGAAGCCGTAGAACTAGCCCATACCTTGACTGATGAACTAGTTCGTACTAGAGAAGAAGATCAGAGGAGAAACCTAACCCAAAGACTTACCCAAGAATTTCGTTCTGGGAATTTCAATCATAAGAACGTAGATTCTACCTTTGCACCGGATTGCGGGATCTGCAAAAAGAAGCATTCTGGAAAATGCTCCACCCACTGCAATTTCTGCAAAGCACCAGGACACAATGAAGAGAACTGCAGGAGGACACAACGAAGAGAACAGAGGTGTCAATTATGAATTTAGATTTGTCAGAAATCTCTAGTATGTATATATATATAAACCCTGATGATAAACATTATTTGATTATCAATATATGAGATAAAATGAACGGTAGTGATAATAATATTATAATAAAATAAAATATGTGTGTACGGATGCATATTACTATTAGTGTGTTTTTTTCTGTTGGTATTGTAATTTTTATTTCAGTACTAGTGTGTAATAGACGCATAGTATATGAAAAGAGTATAGTAGCAATGATCGACGCTTTTGGCAAAAAATGCGTGTCATGTGATTAACTATTGTAAGATATTAATTGCGATATTAATATGGGATAAATGTTTAAAATTCAGATGGCCGACGAAGAAAATCAAGGAAATCTGAATAACGATAACCAGAGTAACATTAACGTGGTTAATGATAATCCGAGTATCAATAACAATGGAAACCAAATGGATAATAGTGCTATTCAACACATAGTGGCACAGGGAATTATAGATGATATGCCATTTATTCTTCAAACTGTTAAGGATGCTGATAAAAGTAAACATAGCAGTAAGCGACCCGTTGAACCAGAAAACAGTGTAAACAATGGACCAGTATTTCAATTGCCTATTCCCAAAAGAAGAAGAACCATGCCTTATGGTTGTTCTTATAAAGAATTCTGGTCTTGTAAACCAATGGAATTTTCGGGCAATGAAGGGGCCATAGCAACCTTACGCTAGATAGAGAAGACTGAGGCAGTCTTAAGGATAAGTAAGTGTGCTGAAGAAAACAAGATATTGTTTGCTTCTAATCTGTTTAAGAATGCAGCATTAGAATGGTGGAACACTATCCTTCAGACAAGAGGAAGTGATAAAACCTATAATATGAAATGGGAAGAATTTAAAGAAAAGGTTGAAAGGAAATTCTGCCCACCCAATGAAAAGGAACAGATAACAAACAAGTTCCTCAACCTTAGAATGACTGGTGTAGATAGTAAAGGGTACACTACTACATTCTTTGAATATGCTAGGATAGTACCAACCCTTGCATCACCAGAACCGGTATTAATCTCCCGTTACATCTGGGGATTAATTGGAGAAATTAGACATGTAGTCAAGGCAACCAGACCCCAAACCATAGAAGAAGCCGTAGAACTAGCCAATACCTTGACTGATGAACTAGTTCGTACTAGAGAAGAAGATCAGAGGAGAAACTTAACCCAAAGACTTACCCAAGAATTTCGTTCTGGGAATTTCAATCATAAGAACGTAGATTCTACCTTTGCACCGTATTGCCGGATCTGCAAAAAGAAGCATTCTGGAAAATGCTCCACCCACTGCAATTTCTACAAAGCACCAGGACACAATGAAGAGAACTGCAGGAGGAAATCCAGTAATGGATTGTGTTTTAACTGTGGAGAAAAAGGTCATATCAAGCCAAACTGTCCAAAACTAGCTCCAGCTACGAACAACAAGAATACTAAAAATGCTAGAGCATTTGTTCTGACTGCAGATGAAGCCAAGATGATTCCAGATGTCATCGCTGGTACGTTTCTAGTTAATGATGTCTTTGCTAAAGTATTATTTGACTCTGGTGCGAACCAAAGTTTTATTAATACATCATTTTGCAAAATTCTAAATCAGTCATTAACTAAACTACCACAAGAATGCTTAGTAGAGACAGCTAATGGAGAAACCATTAGGATTTCTGAAATCTTGCAGGGAGCAAGAATAGAAATTTTAAACCAAACGTTTAGGGCAAACCTTTATCCAATGAATCTAGCTGGATTTGATATTGTTTTAGGAATGGATTGGTTAATAGCCAATAAAGCCAGTATTTTATGTGATCAAAAGTCAATTCAAGTAAATTCATCTAAAGGTAAAACGATCACAATTAAAGGAAATAAGCCATCTAGATCCACAAAATTCATCTCTGTGATGAAAACTGCAAGTTCTATAAGAAAAGGTTCTATATAGTGTATTTGATTTCTATAATCACTAACACTAAAGAAAAAAAAAACTAAAAGACATTCCAGTAGTATCTCAGTTTTCAGATGTCTTTCCAGAAGAATTACAAGGACTACCTCCAGACAGAGAAGTTAAATTCAGAATTCACCTGCTACTAGGAACATCGCCAATTGCCAAAACACTCTACCGTTTGGCACCCGCCGAAATGCAGGAATTAAAGAAACAATTGGATGAATTGTTGAAGAAAAGATTCATACAACCGAGTTCGTCGCCATGGGGAGTGCCGATATTATTCGTTAAAAAGAAGGACGGATCAATGCGTATGTGCATTGATTACCGTGAATTAAACAAAGTCACGATTAAGAATCGGTACCCATTACCGAGAATCGATGATTTGTTTGATCAACTATAAGGAGCTCGATTTTTCTCTAAGATCAATTTAAGATCAGGATATCATCAATTAAAGGTACAGGAAGAGGACATTCCTAAAACCACATTTAGAACAAGGTATGGTCATTATGAATTTATTGTTATGCCATTTGGTTTAACCAATGCCCCAGCTGCATCTATGGACATGATGAACCGAATATGTAAGCCATATTTGGATAAATTCATAATTTTATTCATAGATGATATTCTAATTTATTCTAAGAGTAAAGAAGATCATGTAAGACATTTGCACGCACTTTTAAGTTTATTAAGAAAGAAAATAATACAATCTGGGTGATTGTAGATAGGCTAACCAAGTCACCTCATTTTCTACAAATGAAAAGAAAATATCCTCACTTATTTCAGTAGATCTCGAGGACGAGCTCTAAATTAAGGCGGGGAGAATGTAACAACCCTCGGTAAAATCAATATTCTCATAATAAATCCAACCCTCTAATATACTATAAATTGTCCCAATATGTCTTATATTATACCCCGTATATGAAAACCGAGCCTAAATTATGTTATAGTTTATAAAATAAATCAAAAATAAGAAATATAGGGTTGAGGTGGGCCGCGACATACTCTACCCTTAGTTTACGCGGGCCGTATCAAGGCTGGACTTGACTTCGCTGACTTCTTTAGTTGAAGCGGGCCGCGTAAAGGTTATGCTTAGTTAACGCGGGCCGCGAGAGCTCGTGAAACGCGGATACACCCAGAGGCCGACACGTGTCATGATCGTGGCGGTCTAGAGAACGACTCAGCTAAGCTACAACGTTGACCGATGTTGACGCGGGCCGCGTAAAGAACCCTTGTGTTTTACGCGGGCCGCGACAGGACCAGATTACACAACTATAAATAGCAGGCTTCAGATTTCACTTTCAATCGTTCATTCTTTCTTTCAATCTCGAAATTCTGTAGAAGAGACATAATATTTCGGGTATTATACCCTAATTAGCGAGGTTCTGCCCCGTTGTAAGTATTATAACCCCGGTTTCATAATAGTTACGCTGCCCGATTGATTTAGGGTTCCGTAACAACTGTCGTGGTTCTGCCCGACGTAGTTGTTGGAATACCGTCTCGGGGAGGGTATCATTTATATTCTTTAAAGGGTTATGATACTAACCAATATATATTTGTATAAATTATAGATTATATCCAGGAAGCCCTCACGCGAAGTCTAAGATAGCAATGTGAGTTGATCCACTTTTTGTAAATCTTTTGTTAAATGTTTTACAAAACCTTAAATACTTTTCCATGCGAATAACGGTTATTGAGTATTTGTAAGCATACAATTATGATGAGTATGTTGGGGTTTTGTATACAAAATTTGTTACCACCTGGTCAAGGAGTAACATGTCCACAAGTCGGGTTCGACAGTACCATGGATGTTAATTGTGATGTCTTGTAAACAAATATAATTGCGGGATCGCCCTCAATACTGTTCACTGTGACATTTTATTTAAACTTGATTAAACTGGGATTCACTCACCAGTATTTCTTGCTGATAAAATGTTTTAAACACGTGTTTCAGGTAACTTAGTATGAAGCCAATAAAAGCCAGCTGGACAGCACTGAAGGCTTGGAAAAGTGGCAATAAAGTTACCAAAAATAAAATAGATGTTTTTTTATTAAATAAAATAGGATTTATTCCTATGAAAACGTGTGTACTATGAACTTGGGTTTCATCCCATTTGTTTAATATTATAAAATATGGTGGTTTTACTCTGATAAACATTTCCTAACTACGATCCTGATGTAAATTCCGCTGCAAGACTAAACAAACTGATACCACCAAAACTCTGTGATCACGTCCACCCGTTCCCGGGAACTAGGGATCGGGGGTTGTGACAGAAGGTGGTATCAGAGCCTAGCCACTGGCTCAAGCCAAAGAAGTGTTCTGCTGACACTTAAAGTTATATTTTTGTTAGGAAATAAATTATGAAAATACATGCTTAATTGTAATTATTATGATGTGTTATTTGACTATTTGTTAGTTTACAGTATGAGTAAGAGAAGAATTTTGGACATCTATCATAAATTAGATAGTTCACCCAAAGAAAAGGGAAGTTCATCTCAAACAAATTTCTCAAGATACTCAGCAGATACTGAGGAAGGAATATTTGTCCGTAAAGCTCAATATGAAAATCCACTTACCCCTAGTAAAAGAAGTCGGAGTCTTAGAAAAAGTCAAGAGAATATGAAAAAGTCTTAGGAAAACCAGAAAATAGGAAGTAACCCACCTTGGGAAGATAAATTAGACGAAAAATGGGAAAATCTCTACATGTTAGCCACTACAGCAGTAAATGTTAACTTATAGTTGAATTGCCAAACCAGTATCAGCACTCATGCCACCTACGAGCTAGAAATTTTAAAAGAACTTTGTTCATTTGACAACAAATTAGTAAGAAGAAAGAGATAGAATAAACCTTACATAAAATGCATGTTGAGCATAATATTCCTATAACCTAGTTAGACTAAAATAAGTTACGGATATATAAAACCAATAATATATTTCGAATTTCAGTTCTAGTTTGTAATAAATATATAAATCGCAATATTTCATTTTAATCAATCTGTTCGTATAATTATACTAGATATTCGTTTATGATAAATAAACATTCGGATGAACAACAAAAGTGAACCAAGAAAACTAGAATAAGGTCTAGAAGTACAAGAGAATTTTTAATGCTATGCCTTAATATGAAGCTTTGAGATAAACCAATTGTTTGCATAAATAAAGTGTGATGGTTATTGGTATCCTGTGAGGATAATGACTAGAAAAGTGCCTGTATGATAAATAAGCAATAACACTTGGCCACTGTTATTTCTTGTTTATTGATACTACTCGGTTCTAGAATATGATTCCTCATGAGAATACTAATTTCGTTGTTTCTTGATGTAAACCATAATACATGATGCTTTTCTTTAAGATCATGATTTGAAATAAGTTTATGGGTGGAAAATACTATGATAATAACCTCTCCGGTAAAACTGGGCATGGTGTGGTAGACTCTCCAGCTTGTCCGGGTGAGATGGGGTTACCTCTCCGGCGAAACCGGGTGAGATGAGATTACCTCTCCGGCAAGACCGGGTGAGATGGGGTATAAGTTATAATAATGGAATTCCCTAGATAGTACCATGACCTGATGTCTGACTTGTGAGTCTGTTTACATTATGGATAATGTGCATACTACAGTATATGAAATATTATATAGACATGTATGTCTATGAGGAAATCCAAAAGATCCTAATAATTGATAATGAGAAATAAATTACGAACAGAGGTGTCAATTATGAATTTAGATTTGTCAGAAATCTCTAGTATGTATATATATAAACCCTAATGATAAACATTATTTGATTATCAATATATGCGATAAAATGAACGGTAGTAATAATAATATTATAATAAAATAAAATATGTGTGTACGGATGCATATTACTATTAGTGTGTTTTTTTCTGTTGGTATTGTAATTTTTATTTCAGTACTAGTGTGTAATAGACGCATAGTATATGAAAAGAGTATAGTAGCAATGATCGACGCTTTTGGCAAAAATGCGTGTCATGTGATTAACTATAGTAAGATATTAATTGCGATATTAATATGGGATAAATGTTTAAAATTCAGATGGCCGACGAAGAAAATCAAGGAAATCTGAATAACGATAACCAGAGTAACATTAACGTGGTTAATGATAATCCGAGTATCAATAACAATGGAAACCAAATGGATAATAGTGCTATTCAACACATAGTGGCACAGGGAATTATAGATGATATGCCATTTATTCTTCAAACTGTTAAGGATGCTGATAAAAGTAAACATAGCAGTAAGCGACCCGTTGAACCAGAAAACAGTGTAAACAATGGACCAGTATTTCAATTGCCTATTCCCAAAAGAAGAAGAACCATGCCTTATGGTTGTTCTTATAAAGAATTCTGGTCTTGTAAACCAATGGAATTTTCGGGCAATGAAGGGGCCATAGCAACCTTACGCTAGATAGAGAAGACTGAGGCAGTCTTAAGGATAAGTAAGTGTGCTGAAGAAAACAAGATATTGTTTGCTTCTAATCTGTTTAAGAATGCAGCATTAGAATGGTGGAACACTATCCTTCAGACAAGAGGAAGTGATAAAACCTATAATATGAAATGGGAAGAATTTAAAGAAAAGGTTGAAAGGAAATTCTGCCCACCCAATGAAAAGGAACAGATAACAAACAAGTTCCTCAACCTTAGAATGACTGGTGTAGATAGTAAAGGGTACACTACTACATTCTTTGAATATGCTAGGATAGTACCAACCCTTGCATCACCAGAACCGGTATTAATCTCCCGTTACATCTGGGGATTAATTGGAGAAATTAGACATGTAGTCAAGGCAACCAGACCCCAAACCATAGAAGAAGCCGTAGAACTAGCCAATACCTTGACTGATGAACTAGTTCGTACTAGAGAAGAAGATCAGAGGAGAAACTTAACCCAAAGACTTACCCAAGAATTTCGTTCTGGGAATTTCAATCATAAGAACGTAGATTCTACCTTTGCACCGTATTGCAGGATCTGCAAAAAGAAGCATTCTGGAAAATGCTCCACCCACTGCAATTTCTACAAAGCACCAGGACACAATGAAGAGAACTGCAGGAGGAAATCCAGTAATGGATTGTGTTTTAACTGTGGAGAAAAAGGTCATATCAAGCCAAACTGTCCAAAACTAGCTCCAGCTACGAACAACAAGAATACTAAAAATGCTAGAGCATTTGTTCTGACTGCAGATGAAGCCAAGATGATTCCAGATGTCATCGCTGGTACGTTTCTAGTTAATGATGTCTTTGCTAAAGTATTATTTGACTCTGGTGCGAACCAAAGTTTTATTAATACATCATTTTGCAAAATTCTAAATCAGTCATTAACTAAACTACCACAAGAATGCTTAGTAGAGACAGCTAATGGAGAAACCATTAGGATTTCTGAAATCTTGCAGGGAGCAAGAATAGAAATTTTAAACCAAACGTTTAGGGCAAACCTTTATCCAATGAATCTAGCCGGATTTGATATTGTTTTAGGAATGGATTGGTTAATAGCCAATAAAGCCAGTATTTTATGTGATCAAAAGTCAATTCAAGTAAATTCATCTAAAGGTAAAACGATCACAATTAAAGGAAATAAGCCATCTAGATCCACAAAATTCATCTCTGTGATGAAAACTGCAAGTTCTATAAGAAAAGGTTCTATATAGTGTATTTGATTTCTATAATCACTAACACTAAAGAAAAAAAAAAACTAAAAGACATTCCAGTAGTATCTCAGTTTTCAGATGTCTTTCCAGAAGAATTACAAGGACTACCTCCAGACAGAGAAGTTAAATTCAGAATTCACCTGCTACTAGGAACATCGCCAATTGCCAAAACACTTTACCGTTTGGCACCCGCCGAAATGCAGGAATTAAAGAAACAATTGGATGAATTGTTGAAGAAAAGATTCATACAACCGAGTTCGTCGCCATGGGGAGCGCCGATATTATTCGTTAAAAAGAAGGACGGATCAATGCGTATGTGCATTGATTACCGTGAATTAAACAAAGTCACGATTAAGAATCGGTACCCATTACCGAGAATCGATGATTTGTTTGATCAACTATAAGGAGCTCGATTTTTCTCTAAGATCAATTTAAGATCAGGATATCATCAATTAAAGGTACAGGAAGAGGACATTCCTAAAACCACATTTAGAACAAGGTATGGTCATTATGAATTTATTGTCATGCCATTTGGTTTAACCAATGCCCCAGCTGCATCTATGGACATGATGAACCGAATATGTAAGCCATATTTGGATAAATTCATAATTTTATTCATAGATGATATTCTAATTTATTCTAAGAGTAAAGAAGATCATGTAAGACATTTGCACGCACTTTTAAGTTTATTAAGAAAGAAAATAATACAATCTGGGTGATTGTAGATAGGCTAACCAAGTCACCTCATTTTCTACAAATGAAAAGAAAATATCCTCACTTATTTCAGTAGATCTAGAGGACGAGCTCTAAATTAAGGTGGGGAGAATGTAACAACCCTCGGTAAAATCAATATTCTCATAATAAATCCAACCCTCTAATATACTATAAATTGTCCCAATATGTCTTATATTATACCCCGTATATGAAAACCGAGCCTAAATTATGTTATAGTTTATAAAATAAATCAAAAATAAGAAATATAGGGTTGAGGTGGGCCGCGACATACTCTACCCTTAGTTTACGCGGGCCGTATCAAGGCTGGACTTGACTTCGCTGACTTCTTTAGTTGAAGCGGGCCGCGTAAAGGTTATGCTTAGTTAACGCGGGCCGCGAGAGCTCGTGAAACGCGGATACACCCAGAGGCCGACACGTGTCATGATCGTGGCGGTCTAGAGAACGACTCAGCTAAGCTACAACGTTGACCGATGTTGACGCGGGCCGCGTAAAGAACCCTTGTGTTTTACACGGGCCGCGACAGGACCAGATTACACAACTATAAATAGCAGGCTTCAGATTTCACTTTCAATCGTTCATTCTTTCTTTCAATCTCGAAATTCTGTAGAAGAGACATAATATTTCGGGTATTATACCCTAATTAGCGAGGTTCTGCCCCGTTGTAAGTATTATAACCCCGGTTTCATAATAGTTACGCTGCCCGATTGATTTAGGGTTCCGTAACAACTGTCGTGGTTCTGCCCGACGTAGTTGTTGGAATACCGTCTCGGGGAGGGTATCATTTATATTCTTTAAAGGGTTATGATACTAACCAATATATATTTGTATAAATTATAGATTATATCCAGGAAGCCCTCACGCGAAGTCTAAGATAGCAATGTGAGTTGATCCACTTTTTGTAAATCTTTTGTTAAATGTTTTACAAAACCTTAAATACTTTTCCATGCGAATAACGGTTATTGAGTATTTGTAAGCATACAATTATGATGAGTATGTTGGGGTTTTGTATACAAAATTTGTTACCACCTGGTCAAGGAGTAACATGTCCACAAGTCGGGTTCGACAGTACCATGGATGTTAATTGTGATGTCTTGTAAACAAATATAATTGCGGGATCGCCCTCAATACTGTTCACTGTGACATTTTATTTAAACTTGATTAAACTGGGATTCACTCACCAGTATTTCTTGCTGATAAAATGTTTTAAACACGTGTTTCAGGTAACTTAGTATGAAGCCAATAAAAGCCAGCTGGACAGCACTGAAGGCTTGGAAAAGTGGCAATAAAGTTACCTAAAATAAAATAGATGTTTTTTATTAAATAAAATAGGATTTATTCCTATGAAAACGTGTGTACTATGAACTTAGGTTTCATCCCATTTGTTTAATATTATAAAATATGGTGGTTTTACTCTGATAAACATTTCCTAACTACGATCCTGATGTAAATTCCGCTGCAAGACTAAACAAACTGATACCACCAAAACTCTGTGATCACGTCCGCCCGTTCCCGGGAACTAGGGATCGGGGGTTGTGACACCAAGTCAAGGGGATCCTAAGGTATGTCGAATTTCTAACATTCATGAAGTTGTAAAAAGTTGATAATCATCCTAATCGCGAATTAGGCATGGATTATAGAAGCTATGGCTAGATTAGTGAAGTATACTTGCTTAGGAACGAAACCCTAAGTGAAAATCATACATAACATGCTATAGATTGATGAATTTAGTGAATTAACACACTTAGATAAGTGGGTTTTGATGTTATGATGATTTTGATGATATAACTATGTTTAGAATCAACATGCATGATAACAAATAGAAGGTGTTCGATTAAACCATGAATTTGTGCACAAGATCATAATTGCTATGAAATGGGTTTAGTTGATTTGATGAAATTAATGTAGTAATGGTGTTTATAAACGCCATACTAACTCGTATGAATGACTACTTGAACAAAATAGGGATTTTGTTAAGAGTTCATAATTGATTAGAAGTGCGTCTTGACACAAGGATTAAACTCATGATTTATTATTGAGTTTAAAGAGAAAAATAGTCAAAGAATCATAAGGTGTGAAAGTCATGATTTGGAGTGACTAATCTAACAACCTTGTGAATAATGAATGATAGTTGGCGCTTAACAAGCTAGGTGAAGCTTGGGGAGAAAGCGGGTCGAACGAGTCAAGCATAAAGGAAAAGCGTATTCGGGATGCAAGGTAAGTATAGCTTACACTAGTCTTAAATTGTGGAATATTTTCTCAACATATAAATTACGAATGAGATATCTAAACAATTGAAATATGATGTTCCGTCGCGTAGTCGAACGGAACAAGATAATCAAAGATGAAGGAAACCGTAATAATGGTTAAAAAGAAGTAAATCGATAATTCGGTCATATTATGTTGAAAGTAATAAACGGTTTATAAGTTAAAATGACCGTACGGTGTTAAACGGAACGAGTCATGTAGAGGAGATGATAATAAATATCATCTCGCAAAGATAAACGGTCATTTCGGCCAAACGGGTCAAAAGGTGTAGACAACACCTTTTGACTATATAGACTAATGATTCTTTTGTCGAGTTATATGCTTACAGGAATAGATATCCAATGGATATTCGCATCGTTCTTAATTAGCGAATATAAAGCAAGGTATTAAAACCGGGTTAATAAGTTGATCCGGGCCAGGTATGTATAATAGATCAACTCCTCATGTAGAACTTGGAGATCTATGAGAGTTAGGCAAAGTAAAAAGGGGACATTCGGTTACCTTAAAAGGTAAACCGAAGGATTTAAATTATAGACAGAGTGTTTTGAAAACAAGATTTGGTTAAAAATGAGATTTTTAGGCGTGTTTGGCTTAAGCAAGCCCTTCGTCGTAAAAGAAGGGTTAAAAGTGACCAAAACGCCTTTGTAAGTAAAATTAAGCAAACAACCCTTAGAAGTCGCTTGAAAACGAGTTTTATAATCAAGTTAATACTTAGAATAAGTATAATAGCGTAAGATGTAAATCCTTGGTCAAAAGACTCTATATGAGTCTTTGCCGTAAATTGATAATCCGAACGGTAAAACTCGGATTAGATAGATCGTCACATTAAAACCATCACAAATATAGATGTGATGGAAGGTCATTTGATAACTAATGTGGAAATAAAATGCTAGAAAGAAATGGGTGTGAGTTATGCGTAAAAGTGCTTAAATGTCCTTAACGGGTCAAAATAAGCACTTGAGTATAAGCGGGTTTAAAATGCGTAGGAAACCCGTGGTTTGAGACAAATATGATAGACGATATAGAAATTAGAAGGTTCACGAGAATTTGGGATCAAACAAATAAGTTTGTTTGATAAATACATGAATGGGTTAAAATGGGTAAATTCTAGTTTAAGCCAAAAGCTTAAAACTCTATAAATTTGTTAATCCGGAAGTCGGATTTTAAATCCATTTGATAGAGAATCACATTACAAACACGTAGGAAGAAACGGTCGGTCAAACGGATAAGCGGATTGAAAGATACGAAAGTTTTCGTGTCAAATAACGGCAAAATGAAAGGCTGAATGCAGGGACCACCGTAACTTACGGTGCCACCGTAAGTTACGGTGGGGATGATATTGATACGGTGGTTGCCCACTGATTTACGGTGGGGGATTTGACATTCAGTGGCCACCGTAACTTACGGTGCCACCGTAAGTTACGGTGGAGGCCAGCTCAAAATTTAATCTTTTGAGATCAAGAGATTCACGTTGGGATTTTTCTTTCCATTATCGTTACCGGACTTGTTTAGATACGATTTAATTCCCGTATGACTAAAGCATTTCATGTTTATGAAATGTAGGTACATTTTGGATGCCGAAAGACGATCAAGCTCAACGAAGAACCGAACACGATAAAGATTCATGCTTCCGCACATTGCCTCGTCGTAAATTTTAAACGACGAATTCGATCACATTATGTTAAATAACTTATGATTTGTAAAAGATTTAATAAACTCGTATTTTTATAGTATGTGTAGTCTTAACTACACATCAAATTGTTGGTATTTACATGTAAAACTGTTAAATAGAAACTAGGGTGTTACAAGAATGGTGAAATATGATTGGCTAAAGAAGGGTGGAAGGTGATTGGAGGAGAAATGAGGTAGAAAAAGGTGAAATCTAATGGGAGAATTGCATATTTCCCCTTAGAAAACTCTCCTAATTGCATATTTACCCAAGCCCAAACTGAAATTGCATATTTCCCCTTGTTATTTAAAATGACTACATTACCCTTTTCAAAACCAAAAGATACTTAACATTCAGGGAGAAATCTAGCTTCAAAATACTCTCAACTACTCACGACTCTTTGGTGTCTTCTCTATCGTCTATATTACGCTTCTCCACGGCCGGCGAATCAACGACTAGCAGTTCCGTCTCTCTCAGCAATTCTGACGCCCGTCTCTCTCGGCGATTCCGACGGCCGTTTTTCTCAAGCGATTCCGACGGCCGTCTTTCTCAGACGATTCCATTCAAAGGCAATGACGATTAAAGGCCCTTTGTTATATATGCTGCAACAGAGGATAAAAGTCGAGTCCACTCCATATGACCAGATATTTATCAAATATATTGTTGTAACTCTCCGTTTGTTTTGATTTTTTTTTATTCTATATATGGTGTAATTTTTCAAATGGTTTGCTTAATCAAAATAGAAAAAAATACCAATCATTACAAATGGTTTGGTTAATACCTCTGTTTGTTTAGATGTTTATGTTTCGATTAGTTTGTGTTTTAACTCTTGTTATTATCATTGTTTATCGATAGATCCCATTATCATGTCTTATGTGGATTTTGGTGGTTGGTTTTTTAGGACAATTATTTTGGTAGCATAATGGATTAAAGTTTTATCATTTGTTTAGAAGATTGTCCCTCATATTTTTTATGATTGTTACAGTAGCTTGTGACAGAAAATTAATAAAAAAACAAAAAATATTAGTACAGACCCAAGAAACATATAAAAATAAAACTAACTAGCGAACTTAACAAAAGTTAATACAAAATATTGGGAAAAAGACACAAAAACTAGTAAAAATTGGGTAAATATGTAATTTTTCCAATTGTTAAGGTTTAGTAAAAGTTAGGGTAAAATGGTCATTATATAATCTAATTTTAATAAAATAAATCAAAATGGGTAATTTGCAATTTTATTAGTTAATGAAGGGGAAATATGCAATTTTAATTTAGGTTTGGATAAATATGCAATTAAGAAGTTTTATAAGGGGAAATATGCAAATCACCCAAATCTAATTGGCTAAAGAAGGGGTGGAAGGTGATTGGAGTAGAAAGGGGGTGGAAAATGTGAAATCTAATTGGCTAATGAAGGGTGGAAGGTGATTCGAGGAGAAAGGAGGTGGAAAAACTTTTGATTTTACTCACTTTTAGTCCCTGAACTTTGTAACTAAGTTATTTTATTCCGTTTTCTAGAATTTTAACTTGTTTTTAGGTATCCAAAGTGTATTTTAAGTCACGATTTTGCGTACAAACACGTATTTAAAGATTGATTGCGTATATAACACAAATATGAAAGGTAACACGTATATGTATAAAATGAATTTCCATTATGATCAAAGCCTCGGATTAAAAGATTTGAAATGAACCACGAATACAACACGATTATAAGTTTCTAAAAATAGAAATGCAAATACAACTTTCTAAATATGGAAAGTATGAAAATGCGAACCGTTACAGATTTATATCATGAATATGAAATGAGTGTTGTCGTATATAAATCCTTGAGCAAAGATATACATGGAACTGAGACCTTGTCGGCTCGCATTCCCTTCATCGTCGTTCAAATCTGAGTTATCCTCTTCATCAAAACACATAGAGAGAGAATCCAGAACATCCATGAAAGTGATAAAACAAATTGATAACCTAGAAACGTCGGTTGATGTAGCAAGAATCTAAAAACACAATTCAAGATGGAATTACCTTGTGCGATGGTAGTCAAGAAGAATCCCTGATGACGAGGGTGGAAAAGAACATTAAAAACCCAACTGAATGATGATGGAGGCGAAAGAATAAAAACACAACTGAACAACTGTGTTTGCAACTTGTATAGGTGGTGGTAAGAGGAGTGTATAATCAGTTAATGCCTAGACGTGGAAGAGGTTAGCGAGAAAAAGGCAGAAAACAGAGGTACCCCTAAACTGCCGCACCTTAAAAAAAAGCCAAATTTTAAGGGGTTATTCTGGCTGAGATTTATCCTCGGGAATAACTGCCAAGATTGGACGACCAGGATCATCCCAAAAGCAGTTTTTTTTTGTCTAAAATGGAAGTTAATGAGCGGCGAATAATATATTAATAGTGTGTTCATGTATAAATATTTTATTTATAATTATTTTTATTTAAAGATAAAAATAAAATTTATAAAATTAAAAAACAAAAGAATAAATGAAAAAAATGCCAAAATCGTCCATGAGGTTTGAGAATTGCCAAAATCGTCCATGGGAGTTAACGATACATTTTAACTGAGTTAGTAATCTGGATGAAAATGACAACAAAAATGAAACCCAGGAAAATAGATACAAAAAGTTTTATTTTATTTTTTTGGACTGAAATGTCAAAGTTAACCTAAACTCATGGACTATTTTGACATTTTGCTTTGTTATTATAATTTATAAAAGAGTAAATTGTCAAGTTGGTCCTTGGTCAAATTATGGTTTTTGTCCTCATAGTTTGGTCAAATTATGATTTTTGTCCTCGTGTGTGTGTGTTTTTTTTAATTGACAGTCCTTAAAGGTATATCTTTCTTGCATATCTAGTCAACAAAACTATTGCGGTCAAGTTTCTTTTTGTTAAACTCCCACGAAAATGTACATTTTTATGCTTAGTGTAAATAAACAAACCACATGGACCAATTATGTAATTGTCATTATTATTTATTATTGTTATTATAATTATTACTATTACTATTATTAATATAGAGAATTAGTAATAGTAATAATAATAGTAATAACAATAATAAAATAAATAATAATGATAAGAATAGTTATATGATAAATAAAAGTAAATTGCATGGTTTGTCCCTGTGGTTGGTTTGATAATGATAAGAATAGTTATATGATAAATAAAAGTAAATTGCATGGTTTGTCCCTGTGGTTGGTTTGATAAGATCAAGGATAAAAAAGATAATTTTACATGGGTTTAAAATTAAGTATATTGACGTGGATTAAGAATGTAAGAAAAATAGACTTCGAAGACTGTGAGTGCTAAAAGAAAGAGATAAGGACGAAAACCATAATTTGGCCCAAACCAATGGACCAAACATGAAATTTACTCTATTATAAACTTTAGTGAGTTATATAAATTTTCCTAATGCTATGTTGTTACTTTATTTTTGGTCTTTTTCTTTCTTTAATTTACAAGTTTAGTCTTTACTGTTAAAAAACTGCATATTGTTTTCCAATCAATCAGTTTCATATTATTATTGTTGACACCACCTTAAGGATACGATGGTCATTTTATATATACTTTTTTTTGAATGGCTAAACTTGTATGTCATGGGGATTGAACCCATGACCTCCACCAATTCTACATCTTATCTAACTCACCAACACCATTGGGCTATTCTCAATGGATAAATTTTTATATATACTTGGTATACTTTTTAATGTTGGCCTTTTGAAAATGATAAAATGAGTTAGTCATGGGTAAATAATATGTATTGTTAAGTAATTTATGAAAAGAATTTACTAAAACTTTAGACCGTGGGGTACGGTTGGGCGGGGGTTTGGGGCATGAGTTGACACGTGGTTTGGGTGGGCTTTGCTGGGCTGGCCCACATTGAAGACGGTATGGTGGGGCGGGGGTTTGGGGCGTGGCCAGCCCAAACTGTACTTTTTATAATTTTTTTTTATATTTTTTAATAATGTTTTTTAAATAAAAACCGATTACATTTTAAAATAAAAGAAATTACATAAAAAATTCCTAGTGCTTGGAATATTTTTCCTTTATCTCTTTTCTCGTCTCCAACATTAGTTCCAACTCTTCACCTGATAGGTGATCGATGGACTGGGCTAGAAATTTCATATCATCTCGTCTTTGTTTCAGGGCATCCCTAGCTTCTTTGTTATTCCGAATTTCGGCCCTTTGTTGTTGGAATACGTTAAATGTATCTAACTTGCATGCAATGTCTTCCAACTGATCGCTGTATACTCCCCTACGCAAGCCCGAACTCCCATCTGAAGGCGATGGCGTACCCGATCTTGATTTTTGAGCGCGCCTTTTTGCGGCATCTCTTCCGTATTCTGGCCGGTTTAGCGAAGCATCTACATCGTCCTCCAACTCTAGATCTCGTGCATCCGACTGGGCTTGGGACGAGGGTGTCTTTGACCTTTTGGAAGACGTGTTAGTTTCGCTACCACTGGGGATATTCGCCCACTTGGGATGGAACTTACAGATGTCCCAACAATGCATGAAACGGAAGTCGCTCCCCACATTCGTTTTGTATGTAACCAATGCATTTGTAACAATGTCGGCTTCGGTTTCACCACTTTTTGGGTTTTGCTTTGCCTTATGTAAATAACCCCTAAATTTGGTGAGTTGCCCGCTTATCTCGGTCCACTTCGAGGATAAGCTATCATTTTCATGATAAAGCTCGCTTTTCTTTTCTTCGTGGAATGCTTTACTGATCGCGTCCCACAAGTGGTTTTTATGTTGAGAATTTCCTATATTAATAAAAACAACATTTAATATATTACAAAGTTATATAATAAAAAACATAAATATTAAAATAAGGGCTACAAAATTTTTAAAAATACCTAAAGTTGGATGTAGAGATTTCTGAACCCAAGCCCTCGCCAATGCAACTTCTTCTTTAAGGATCCATATTTGCTGTTTTCGTTTGGCGCTTTCAAGTGCTTTCTCGGCCTTGGTTTTTTTCTTGTGACTTCTTTTCTTGATGGGTTTGGATGCGGAGGGACCATCGATGGGGGGTTGAGTTTTGGGGATGGTTTCGGTTTGGGAAAGGTTGATTGACGTTTGTGAAAGGTTGATGGGCGTTTGTGGAATCGGGCTAGGTATAGAATCGTCAGTGTGAAGGAAGTTAGTATACAAACGATTTGAGAGAAACAATGCGTAACCCGCCATATCGGGCATAGTGGAGTGAATTAAAAAGGGAGCAATTGGACGATTGGGTGGTGGGCTAGGTGTTTCTTGTAATGCCCACGGATTGTTCGGGTCAAAACCACGATTATGAGGATTCATTTTTCGTATTGTGGTTAGATGAGAATAGGGATGATTATAGAAGAGGTGGAGTGTATTGTGGTTGGATGTGGTAAAAAAAGAATAGAAGTGTGACTTTTATAGTAAAAAAATATATATACTTTTTACACATAGCTGTTGGCCAACGACTAGCCCAACGGTTAGTTGTTTTGGCCATTGAGAGCCCGCCATGTCATCTTTACACATAAGTTCACCTACTTCTACTTCTTCTTCAACAATCCCTTTTTTGACCAATAATTTGTTAGGGATTGAATAGTTTAAAACACAACAAATCATTTATTGAGTAAAATGCACGGATAATCCATATGGTTTTGCAAAATAACATCTATAGTCCCCAACTTTTGGAAATTACACCAATGCTCCCTGTGGTTTGACAGTTTGTTACTCGGATAGTCCCTGGAGTGGATGACGGTTAGTTTTCTCTGTTAAGTGAATGTGAAATGACAAATTTACCCTTCATCTTCTCCACTCTATAAAAACAAAACAACCTCACCCCAACCCCACCCACCCCCACCTTTCTCTCAGTTTCCCCCACCATTAACCACCAACCACCACCGCCACCGCCTCTGTCACCACTCCCAACCACCGTCATCACCACCACCGCCGCTATCCCCTTCCACCACTCCCCACAACACATACAAAAAGAACCACATGTTGTTTGATTATTATGTCATCTTCTAGGGCTACAAACGCGTAATGTGTAGCTCATCCTGTTGTTTCTCCCCTACCGCTGACTTTCCTAGATTTCAACATATCTATAACCTAATTTTGATGCAAATATTGGCCTGAAATCACGGCCGAGAAATTGAGATGATAACGTGTGACCTAATTTGTGAAATGTGAGATAGAAGAGTGCGGACCTTTGGTAAGTGATATTGCAGATTCTGGGAAACATGTCGGCGATGGAGTTTAGTCCGACGGTAAGAACTGAAAATCAAGCGATGGAGATTGCCATCGTCGCTAGGTATAGTACTCTTTTATTTCCGTTTTTCTTAAGAATAATAAAGAGTAAAATGCAAAAGGGGATTGTTGTGGGGAGTGGTGGAAGGGGATGGCGGCGGCTGTGGTGGGGAGTGGTGACAGAGGCGGTGGCGGTGGTGGTTAATGGTGGGGGGAAACATAGAGAAAGGTGGGGGTGGGTGGGGTTGAGGTGGGGTTGTTTTATTTTTATAGAGTGGGGAAGATGAAGGGTAGATTTGTCATTTTACATCCATTTAACGGAGAAAACTAACCGTCATCCACTCCAGGAACTATCCGAGTAACAAACTGTCAAACCATAGGGAGCACCAGTGTAATTTCCAACAGTTAAGGACTATAGGTGTTATTTTACAAAACCACAAAAACTATCCGTGCATTTTACTCTCATTTATTAAGTTCTATGAAACTTGTCCAACAAGAAAATTCTAGCCCTCATCACTCTCATCCATTAAGGAATAATCTAGAATATTGCAAATCAATTTATTTATTCTAACATTCTTGGTCAAAGTTGGACTTTCAAAAAAAAAAAAAAAACATTCTTGGTCAAATATATAATGAAGATTTATATATTAGATAAATATTTTTAACTTTTTTTAACTATATACATATCTTAAAAAAATAGAACAAAACTGTGTATTTCGTCTTTTACAAAGACCAACGAGTACAGGTTATTTGAGAAAACTGTTAAATAATCTTTCTATACTAATAAACAAAAATCTTTTTTGGACACGTGTCATTCTCTGGTAATTTCTTACCCTTATTTTTTATTTATCTCTTTTATTAAATAATAATAAATCTATTTATCTATTTTGTTTAATTGATTTCTTTTTTAACTCTAAAGTTTCAATTTTTGGCAATTTAAGTCTAAAGTTTCAATCTTTGGTAATTTAACCCCTTTGATTAATTTGATTTTTCACTTCTAATCCAAAAGTTTTCATCTTTTGCAATTTAACCCCTTTAATTTTTTTTACTTTCAACCCAAAACTTTTCATCTTTTGCAATTTAATCTCAACATTTTTTTACTTTCAACTTTAGTCTCTTATATACTTTTCATCTTTCATAAATTCTCTGTTTAACGTATCGTTCTAAATTTCTGACTTAACACACCGCAACGTACGTGTGGGGTTCAACGTTTTTTCATCTATTTTTTTCTTGTTTGACATGTCCGTCGCAGCGCGTCTATTTTTCCCCGTTTGATAGGTCTGTTGCAACGTGCGAGTCAGAGATCGGCTTATTTATTTTTTTCTCGGTTTTACACACAGGCTCGTGGTCATGTGAGAAACATTTGCCTTTCATCTAACATGATATATAACTAATGAATCCCCGCCGCATTGCGGCGGGTGATAAATCTAGTTATTATAATAAGAAAAACATATGACAATGTGTCTTCATTTCATTGGTTAAACTATATGTCACAGATTTTTTCCTCATGGCCGCGCTCACGGCTCACACCTCTCACGTGAGCGTGAGCTGACATAGCTCGGTTCCTTCTCACACTTAAGAAAAAACGGTGTATATAGTACACAAAAGTTACAAATTTACGGATTTGGAAAGCATCAATCTGTACATCGGAACCCCACGACGCAGGACATGCTGTTCCCAATCGGACTGGACACCAAACGGGTTTTCCCTCAACCATTCTTCTTGATGATCAATGGTGAACTCCTCATTGCCATATTTCAAAAACTGTCGTTTCATCCTCGATGCAACAGCTTCTATATCAGATTGCAGGAACACCTGCTTTTAAAAATTTCAACACCACAGATATAATCTGATTAAAACCAGACAAAAATGATATAAAAGTAGATTTTAATGAAACTGTTACCTTTCCATTTGAGGAAAGCCGATCCTTGATGGCTTCAATGAGGGAACGCTGCACCATTTTCCATCTATGTTCTGGTTTATTGAAGTCGGGGTTCGGACACTGCATGGCAAATGTCATTTTAGTTCTTTATAAGCATACACAGGGATAAAGTATAAACAACATGGGTTGGATTGTTTAAATGTACCTGTATTGATGCAATAACTAGTTCGCCAGGATAGCCTGAAACAATGGAGCGAAATGTTGATGTTGCATTTGTTTCTATGAAGTATCTGGCAGTTGATATTTTCAATACACAGGTAACAGTTAAATGCTGTAATAAACTTGTCTCAAATGCTTGAAAGCCTATGAATTATAAAAGTGTCAATAGAAGTTGTACCCGTTTTTTAAGCTAGATTGGTGAACGGCTTCCATGCAACGCTTCACGAGCTTCCCATTCATCTCCAAGCCCAGAAAGTTCATATCTTTCCTCTTTCTCGCCAATCCAAAGAGAAACAATCCATTACCTGTAATTTATAATTTTAAATATAGTGATCATCTTTATGAATTGATATATGAGACTTCTTGTTGCTAAGAAACCGCCAAAAAAACATGTGTTTTGTAAAAATGAGGGATTATTTTATAAATTATATGCGAGTGTGAATGAAAAAAAATAACCATCCTACTTGACACTCATCGTTGAAAATGCCAAGAAACATGGCTTATATGCAACAAAAAACCAAGTAAAATGTTGTTATAATCCCGAATTCTGAACGATAACAACTGATTTTCTTAATTTTCTAACTTGCAAATCTGGGGATGCAAACATAAGAATGCAAATGTTATGAGGATTTGTAGGAAGTCAACAGAAAAGTCAATACCACTTCCTATATCAACTAGCAAAGGTCGAGTTGGATCATCATAAATTGTATGCCAATCAATGGTGTACGGATATCCCTGCACACAATATAACGCAATCACAGATTATCATTGTATCTTGTAAATAAGTCTCTGACATATAATCAAACTTATATACTACACAAACTTGTATAAGAAAAACTACAAGTGCTTGTAAATTAGTTTGTTGTTTTAACTTTAACTGTATTCATGATATATCTTAATGCTCTTTCGTTTCCAAAATTAGAGCTTTTTGATTTTTAAGATAGATTCAACGTTAATATAAACAACTAGAAGAGCAAGAATCAAACCGTACTCTATCCAAAGCCACAAGTCCAGGAAGCTTTCTACCCTTGAGAAATTCCCATACAACCGAAGCGTTTTCAATGATATTGCAAGATGAAAAAACTTCTGATTCCCCCCTTACAGCTTTGCATGCCATATTACCAACAACGGTAACATCACAACTTCTTTGACTTAATTTTCTAAGCAGTTTTACCAATATTGATGTCCCATTGCTATCCTGAACGGACGAATCAAACTTAACCGGACCGATCCACACAACTTTCTGCAACTCATAAAATTTTGTATAATTCATCACCTTGGAACTTGAAAGTATAAGCGTTTATTAAGCTAGATAAATATAATATAATTTGTCACCTTGGAGTTTGTAAGTAAGGTGGTTATTTCGTCCAATGAATTTGGCCCGAGAGCAACAGGTGACCAACCTAACAGAAAACTCAACAAAATGATATCGGGATTTCAAGATAACTTGAAAATCTTGAATTAATCAACATCGATAATCAAAATCTTACCTTCAAGAATGCCATGAACAGGAACTAGCTTTGGTTCCTTAAGATGATCATTTACGTTTACGCACCAAAAATCTTTTGGAAACAAAATAGGAATGTTCCTAGAATTTGCATATTGTATTATTCCACTAGCTTCTATAAACGCTCCGATCTCCACTAATTTTCTCGGCACAGGTAATCCAAGAGCATGCATGATTTGAAACGCCATATTTCCGACGAACACCAAGCCATCTGCGCTAGAAACTAAATAACGCACCGCAGCTGCTTTTTCTATAAGGTTACCTCCCCCAACCTGCACTAATATATCTTAAGATTCTGTTAAGATGCAACCAAAAAAAGTTATAATAAACTTTAAATATAACTAATATTTTGACCTGCCGTGCGTTGCGGCGGCATCGAAACTTAAAGTAACTCAAACTTATACCGTCAAATATTTGACCCGGCTAGTTTCTGAACAAAATTTACGTCAAAGCGTAGACCAACTGAAAATGCACATGAAAATAAGCACGAAACCGTATTATATTTGACCTGACTTATTACCGAGAAAAATTATGTCGAAACGTAAACCAACTTGGATTTATAACGAAACCTACTTAAAGTTAGCACATAAGAAAATTGTGTTTTTTTACATTAAAGAATGGTACCACGCGTTGCGGTGGAGTCGAAACGTAAACTAACTGGCGTAGACCAACAAAAAACACACATAATAATAAGCACGAAAATGTATTATATTTGACCCACTTAGATAAAAATAAGCATGAAAATGTATTATATTTGACCCACTTAGATAAAAATAAGCACATAAAACTCAATGGGGTCAAAATGACATTTTACAAAGTCTTTAGAAAGTTGAGGGGGTGTAAGTGGTATTGCTAAAAGTGGAAGGGTTGAATACAAAAAAAGAAAAGAAAAAAAAACGGTTGGATGGCATTGTTGTAAATTTGACAAACAAAAACAATAAAAAAATAGAGGTTGTGTCTTAGGTACTATTCCTAAGACACCCTCTTTTGTTATATTAATAACAATAATAATGTCTTAAGTATTATTATAGAATACCATGGCGATATACGGATTCCTTTCCGTCCCGAATGCGTTCTTAAGTTGTATGAGACTCTCCTCAAACTGGAAACCAGCAACGGATGCATAGCAGAAAGATGTCACACCGACGGTTGATGCAAGAACCTTGTGTGACTGGGAAAACGCATCGTTTATGAAGATATCAACCCCTGCGCATAACTGTTCTGAAAATCTTGAACAATTTGCTACATCCTCTTTGACTTGAGAAAGATTTTCAAGAAGAAAAATACTTTGTGTGGGAGAGTTTTCCATCGTAGGTTGTTCGTATCCAAGAAAAGACTTCATTGGTACAACGCTTAGTTGGAGAATGGAAGACAAATAAGCTGTAACGTAAAGTTAGGTACTTTAGACATTTGGTAAAGCTAAAATAACGTCATACGCAAGTTATTATATCCAACTGATGTATATGACATTAGAGCATAAAAGTTATAATGTCAAGAAACTCGATCACCTCAAGGGGTATACCTGAAACAGAATCGGCTGAAAGAAGCTTTGAATTGGTTTTCATAGACCAACTACTAACTAGAATCACCTTTGCACCCGCTTCATGCAAGTACTTAATGGTTAAAACCGCACTATCGAATAATTTAGCCTGTTGATCCTGCTTTTCTACGAGTAAGACATTAGAATCAAACCTAACCATGACAACTTTTCCAATAAGCTCATCCATTTGAAACTCTCTAAGATATCTCACATGGGGAAGTGTATCGTAAACGTTCCCATCTTCTTCTTTAACCTGAAGATATTTTTTCATGGTTGAGTTAGGGTAGGGCTATTAACGAATCGAATAAGGCATTGTTCATGTTCGTTCATTAAGCTTTTATCATACAAACGAACGGATCAAGAACACATAACCGAACGAAATTTCGTGTTCATGTTATGTGTTTGTTAAACGGACAAACGAACACAAACAAACATATATATATATTTTTTTTGAAAATAAACATTAACATTCTTAATCTCATGCATTAGACATGATTATCTTGAAATAATTCGACATAATAATCATAAACATAGTTATCCCAAAATAAACTAAAATTTAAATTTAAAAAATATAAAAGTTAAATGTTAGGGTATTAAACTAAAAACTAAACATAAAAAATATATAAAAAAATCATTAGTAACCAAGCATAAACAAACGAATACGAACAAACGTAAATGGACGTACATTAGCAAATGCACATAAACGAACAAGTTACCAAACATTCACGAACACAATTGAACGAACGCGACCTCTCTTTATGTTCGTTCATTTGTTAAACGAACAAACCCAAATGAACTTCCCGCCGAACGATTCACGAACATTCTATTCATTTACAGCCCTAGTTAAGAACACTCCCTTTATCTACAATGTTGACTTTTAAGGTCAAATGATTTACCATTAACATCAAAATTGATACTTTTACCCTAATCTTTTCTGGACAAAAAGCAAAATAAATCCACCATTACAGTAACTATCACTAACAAAACAATTTTGGCATAAATTAGCCATAAAACCCACACCAATTCCCCACTTGAAAAACCTTAAAATTTGACCTTGTATATAGCTTCTTCAAAACAAAACAAAATTCAATAGAAACAAAAAATAAAAACTTTAAGCATCAAGAAATCAAGATTACCTTGTGTGAAAGCAAACATCTTTCCATCATATGATCCAACCCCATCTCAGAACTAAATGCTGAAAGTCAATTTTTGCAATAAAATGAAAAAATTAATAAAAATAAACAGAAGCAATTTGTATATTCAAATTGAAGAAATTTGAATGTGTAACCTTGTAATGAAGATTTGGGTGCTCTTTGTTTCTTGAAATGAACATAATTTCCACTAAAGTTGTGTAATTTACATGTGAAGAACATCAATGAGTAGGTGGGTCGACAATAGTGAATATCAAGAATTCGGCTCATAGTTTAGTAAAGTGTGGATTTTTTTAGGGTTTTTTGAAGATAAATTTCTGCAAATTAAACATTGTAGGAGGAGACCGGAGGCTGATAAGATGATAGTTGACCATTTGACTCTTTTATGAATAGTTTTTTTATTTAATTCTAATTTAATCAAAGTTTATCTGATTATAATAATGTTTAGATTTGTTTCAAAAACGAGTGTTTTGGGTTTTTTAATCATGTGTTTTGAAATTTTCTAGTGGAAATTACGTGATTAAAATGTAATCAATCAAATGATGTCACGTGTCCACAAAATTCACGTTTTTTTGATATTTTTTATTACTTTATGACAAAATTACATAGTTGATGGCTAAATTAATCGGATGATGCCACTTGTCCGTAGATGGAATTCACTTTTTGTTTGGACTCCCGTATTAAATTATGCGGCCAATGGTAGATTCTTGCGGTTTGGCCCCAAACTATGAGATTTTATTTTGGTTATTATTGGTTCTCTAACAGTTACTCTTGTCGCTTGTATCTCAGGTACTATACATTGTACTTTCTTTATTGGTGTCGCAAAGCTTTTGACCACTCTCACCATGAAGCGTTCGTTATCAACCAAATGTAGCAATGAATCTCGTGGCCATTTCCTTGATTTATTTGGCAAGTAATACCAATTGACATCGTTGTTTTATTGATAGTGGATCAAATCGTTCTCATGATTGTCTTGCAAGTTTGCACTCATAGATCACATCTTTAGATTAAAGAGTTACTCGATGATTTGTTTTGTTGATTTAGTTCATAGTTTATGTTATGAGGATTTGTTTTCTTGATTTGCACCTTATTTTTTTAAGCATACCGCCCCATGAGGAAGGGTGTTTGCCCCCCCCCCCCCCCCCTCCCCGCTTTTCGCTTTACAGTGTAAATTTTACATAAAATTTCCAAAGAGATGTTGGAATCTAGAGTTCTGAAGCAACTTCTTAGAGATCAGTGGACGTTTGGCAGAGCAGTGGGGGTTGGATTCTCAAAATCCAAATCGGTAGGGGCCGGACTCTGAGAAATCCAATATTTTACATTACAAAAAAATTCAGAAATTTTCGGTAAAATTAACACTACGAACGAAAACTCGGTGGGGCCGGACATCTTCCGGCCCCTATAAAGCTTCATCCATGGACGTGCTGCTGCTAGTGACCCGTTTTCCACCCCGGCTTGTGCAGCTGATGACAATGACCTTCATAATTAGATTAACTGAATATATTTGTGCTAATCACATTTATATCTATGTTAACTTGATCATTTTTTGAATGTATTTTAGAAAACCAAATCTGTCTTCTTTAATGTTGCTATTTAAGTTTTGAGTAAATTTCTTTATAAAACAACACGCTAGCAATTTAACCAGAAAGTGATACTATGCTGCAACTTTTGACTATTACACATTTCACCTATATTGACACCATCACATCATCTTCAAATATATATATGAAGTTATTCGTACATAATGATATTACTTTACATACGGGGTAGGGGCGCTCCACTAGTAATGGAGTTGCATCACTCACAACATCCAATCAAGTTTCGCCACGTCATCGAGCTTTATTCCATTACTAGTGATGGATTTTAGTGGAAATATCCATCACTCACCACACAAACATCTATCATTGAAAAACAACCGAGCACCACAAACATCTTCACGCGTGATCATGGCCACACGTTAACCAATCCACGCGTGATAACATCCACCGGCGGTGGTGTTCCACGCCAATCAACGCGTGCTCATTTGGCTATCACGGGGCGCCCCGTCCCCCCTAATAATATACTAACAACAAGTAACAGGATGGTTCATTAACCTTTTAGCACACCAACTATTTATTTATCGCCATATATTACAGTGAATACTTACGGGCTGTTTGGCAACATCTGAATGGTTAAGTGCTGAAGCAGTAAGAGGTCTGAATCATTAAGTGCTGAACCAGTAAGATGTCTGAACCATTAAAAGTCCGTATAATGCTTAACTGTTTAGAGGCAAATGTCTGACCAATTCGGATTGGAGGTGTTAACCATTCAGACTCTGTATAAATCTTAACCATTCAGAGGCAAATGTCTAAACCATTCAGACATCTGCTCGTGAAACAAACAGTCTGAACCATTATGTGCTGAACTAGTAAGGGGTCTGAACCATTAAAAGACTCATTAAGAGGTAAACAAACAACCCCTTACTATTTTTTATTTATAAGAACTCGTTACCAGAAAACTCACGAGACCTCGTCAATACCTTGCTGAAGAAACACTGACCTTACTGGTAAGCTTCGGCTAGGACTTCAACTCTTTGGCGACCCGAACAACTGACTACAAAACAGAACACTGTTAGGACTCGTTACAGGAATGGGGTTATTCCTGTAACCACCCTCCGACGTGAGAATAAGTCTCGATTTGGGAGTAAGAAAGTATGAGTAGAGAGAGAGAGAGAGAGAGAGAGTAAACGAGAGTAGAATGAATCGTACCTTTGGTGTTTACCTCTATTTATAGTTTACCATTAGGGTTTCCCCTAACTTAGGATAGACTCCGATAAGTTAGGGATTTGCATGATCTTCCCAAAAGTTTGGGGATTTGGTTACGTGGTTTATCCATGCAGAATGGAACATTCTAGAATAAACATGTGTAATTAAGTATTTTGTAATAAAATAATAGGTAATGACTGGGTCGGGTTGACCGATCCGGGTCATACCTCGTCATGTCCCCCCAGTCCGAAGTTATGAAATGATTTTCATGAAATCGGACTAAAAAAGGAAAAAGTCAAAATTCCACCTTTGAGTATAAGTTTCTCGAGTGGGGTACCGTTACTGTTTTTTGAAAAATGGCGGCGAAGGGAAAAGATGTGACAATTGGGTCATCATTAGGATGACAGTTGTACCTCCCCTGTCTTGACACGCGTTCCCACCTGTTTGCCTTTTTGAATTCGAAAGGTTACAATCCCTTATAATTAGGGTTCCCGTTTAGGGTTTGGGATTCCATTTTCATCTTTGTTCACGACCACTTTTTCTTCAACTTCTTGATTTCAAAAATGGCCTCTAAAACTGGCGAGTCTTCTTCCTCTGCCCAATCAGGTTCTGACGCCCTATATGTCAAATGGGGGCTTATATCTTTCAACAATCTTATTCAAGATTACAACATTAGGGCAAAGTGGAATCCGGTACTGCTATCAAAGACAGACACGACGTTTCCTTTAAAAGAGGGCAAAATCACTCTGTTTAGTGATTTTTTCAAATTCTGCAATTTTCGGTTGCCGATCACCAAGTTTTGTAAGTCTGTTCTTGACCATTATCCCATTCATATCTCCCAACTGCATCCATTAGGGCTGGTCAAACTTCGACATTTTGAATTTGCTTGCATAGCCCTGGGTCATATCTCTGAACTTACCGTTTTTAGGGCTTTTTTCGTTCTTGTTTGGAAATCCCCCTTTTTTCACCTTTGATAGGCGAGACATTGGTGTGTCTTGCTTGAGGGACATCCCTGCCAGTTCCAGAGATAAGGACTGGAAGAAGAATTCTTCTACATCGATGCCAGTGTTACCCCTGGGGAAATGCAGTGGAGGGAAATGGGGGGCAAGGACAAATTCAAGGATGAAGGTCCCCCTGAGGATGCTTACGTGGGGAACGCCTTGTTTAAGAGGTTGAGTCAATGCCCCTCCGAATGCACGGTGATCCCGGAGGGGGCCCCGGTGATGGTGGGTATGAGTTTGTTGTGGCAGGATATCCGGTTGTACCCTTCCTTCCGAAGGGATGATGAAGGTACGTGGCAATTTGCTTTAAATTTGCTATGCTGAGCATATTTGTACTGATTTGTGTGAATGTAAAACAGGTAAGTGGAGCTTGTTTGACTACGTTGATCCCCCCCGGAATGCTGCTTTGAGGGCCGCGAACCGCGTACTTGGGGAACATGAACCCGATGTGCTAAAAATCCACCTGGAGCAGTTTTTGCTGCTCGCCATGACGGCGGATCCTTCTGCTTATATTTCTCACCCCCCCAGCGAAGGGAGTAGTGTTTCTGTTGCAGAAACGAAGAAACCAATCCGGGTGAAGATTACCGGGAGGAAATACATGGCCGCAGGGGCCGCTACTTCTCATGCTGCGGTTAGTGTTTCTGTGCCCTCAGAGGGCGTTGTCGTTTCATCCACTGCTGCTGATTTGGTGAGTCCAACCCACCCACAGAAAAAACGTAGAATTGTGCCTCCTTTGACTGCTTTTCAAGCAATCCAAACCGCCCACGCCTGACCCACTGGTGAGTAACTTTATAAGCGTTGATTTTTTATAATGTTGTGCTGAATACCTGGTTTGACACAGGTTCTACTGCTGAGGCCCAAGTTGAGGGTGTGTCCTCTATGCCCTTGACATCTGAGGATGTTGTGTTTTCTGCTACAAGCGGACCTAGCCTTTCAGAGCTTATCTCCCAGGCGAGTGCTGCCGCTGTCAGTTCCTCAATACCGCCTCCCGTGCTTACAACTGCTGTGGCTTTGACAACCAGTCTTGTTTCTACTTTCTACACCGCTGTCTTCAATTGCTACCCCCATGTCTTTGTTCGATTCTCCCATTGGGGTTTTCTCTGCATCTGAAAAGGAGATGCCTACAACGTCCACTGCTTATGAGGCAACCAGTGCCGGAGATACCGCTGTAAGAGATGCTGGGGGATCTAGTAGCGGGTTTGTTGATGATGGAGCCCGTTTGGGCGATGATCTTTACCTGCCCACCATTTGCTGGGATCCAAAAGCTCAGGACCAACGTTATCAACCGAAGTGGAAAATAGCAGAATCGTCCAGGTTGATTTTCCCTCCAGTGGTGCATCACGGGCATATCCCCCGGCTGAGTCAGCCTATGTAGAGGGGTTGAACAATGAGAATTTGATGAATGTCACAATAGTGGATGCCGTCAGTCAGCCCTGGAGGCTAGCAGAAATCCGACGCCGGTGGATGCATGATAACAATGAGCTCCACCAGGCGCGGGTGGCTATTCAGGAGTTGACGGATGAAAAGTACCGCTTGGAAATTCAACTCCAAGTTGCTAGTCTAAGGGAGTGTAGGTTTGTTTCTGAGAAGAACAAGGCAGAGGATGATCTGAAGCGTGTGACAGCCCATCTTGCTGAAGAGAGAATATTGTGGGCCCGCGATATAGCGGAAAAGGATCGAGTCCTTGCCCATGCTAAAACTGTTCAAGAAGAGTTGGAATGTAAGGCTGTTCCTGAGGCTCAAAAGTTGAGATCTGAGCTGTCTGCTAAAATGGAAAAGTTCCGTATTGACACTGATTTTGTGTCTCAGGTGCAGAAGCGATATCAAGGTTTAACTGTGGAGCTAGAGGTGTCCAATGCCAAGGTCCAAGCCAAACAGGCCGAGTTGGAGGAGCGGGAGGAACAACTTAGGAAACTTCAGCAAGTATGTGACTCCCTTGTCTCTGAAGAGAACAAACTTGTTCAATCTTCCACCACCCACCAGGCGCGCCTTAAAGAGGCGGAAGGTGCGTTAGAGCAATCAAACGCCGAGGTGGATAGCCTAACCAGCCGCCTGGCTGGATTACAAGGTGACAGGAATTGGTTGATAACCAATGGCCTGGTTGGGGCGTTTGAGTATCTACACCAGTCAGAGCCCTTTGTGACTCTTTTGGACCGCCTTTCTACTGCTGCTTCTCAGTCAGGTCATCATGATGGGGTTTACCATGGCTACTTTGATTGTCAACGACCTGATAAGATTACTCCCGCGTTTCCAGAGAACAGAGGCAAGCTGCAGGCGGAGATGGCCGATGCACTTGAGGCAGCTTTTAATGATCCGCTGCCCGCGTATGCAGAGCTGTCGGACAAGGTGGCCGAAGACGGCGTGGACTCCCTACGCCAGATGCTGGACGTGGTGGAGGAGTCTGAAGAGGAATGAGTGTTTTATTTTTTTATTATGTACATTGTTCCTCAGATATTTTGTAAAGCACTGCTTTGTTTGGGGTGCGTGTAAGCACTTGATTTTCTGACACACAATTAATGCGATTATGACGATGACGCTGCAGTTTGCTTAGGTGTGGCGATTTGACATGTAATGATGTCTTCTTATTAATTTTGCTATCGTCATTGCTGTCAAACCCTTTAAACTCTTATAAATTAAGTCATATTTTTCCAAATTTGGTAATTGAAAAAATGGGGAGAAAGTGCCATAAACAGAAAATCTCCCATGTACTTCGACGTTTGGATGCAGCTGATGCTCTGGTTCATCTTCAAGTTCCGGTGACGGAAGAGATGATAAGAGGTAGGGAGATAAACTCCGGTGATACTGTGCCCCGGGTGAGCCGGTCTTGCAAAAGTATCGAAGATGGGGGCAATTCGAAAACTGAAACAAGTGTGGTTCCTTTATTAGCTGACACCCTGTTGCAAGCCTTTCCCCTCGAGCATGTTCAACGCTGTAGAATGGTGTATGAACGACGCCGTCATGGCCGTCGATGTGCAAGCCTGGTTGATGATCGGAGGGTGTTGGCTTTTTCGGTAGATGAGGTAAATGTCGACGACCTGATCGTCGATCCTCGTCCTTTGGAATACTACGGTGAAGCATTGTACACCCCTGCAGAGGTGAGGGCAATGTTCTCTAATGATTAGATGTTTAGAACATGCTCGTTTTTTGGTTCCCGCATGTTGGCGTTTAGCAACAAGGCCAAGTACTTGGTTTTTGTAAGATAGTTGGATGTATTTATTACCAAAATACCTATCTTTTTTGTAGTGGTTAATGTATCTATTACCAAGATACCCAATTGATGCGTGTGTGGTGGTATATGGATTTTAAGTATATTTTAAGCCCTTTTTACACGTTAGTCAAGTTTTAAATTTATAAAATACGATATTTTACTAACACCAAACACACATATGGGCAAGTGCACCCATCGTGAGCGTAGTATAGTGTTGGCAAGATACCGAGGTCGTCCAAGGACACAAGAGCTTTTAGTACCGGTTTATCCTCAACGTCTAATCAAATCAAAAGTTTAGAAAAAGGTTTTAAACTTAGAAAAATAAAAACTAACTAAAATGCTGAAAAATAATAAAAAAAACAGATAGACAAGATGAATCACTTGGCTCCGACTCGTGTTTAGTGTAACCTTTGATTATTTCCGCACTTTTGCACTTTTTAAGAGATTATCTTAGTTATTGTAGTAGGCCCCTCTTTTGAAGGTGACGTTACCCTCAACCCAGTAGTTTGAGTCAGCAAGGATACAATCCTAAAGGGTCGGATTATTGAAAGATAATTAATTAAGTTATTAATGCATATTATGGTAGGCCCCTCTTTTGAAGGCGATGTTA
>JARYGA010025825.1:0-23771 GCA_030545235.1 Helianthus tuberosus
TACCATAAATATCCTTTACATAGCTTAGAAATAGGCTTTGAGGGGTTCGGTATGCTAAAATAAACTTTTGGGTCATTCAGGGACTAAAAGTGTCAAAAAGTGCACAAGTTTGCATTTTCGCGCATAACTTACGTTCTGAATACATCTGGACATCCAAAAATTTATGTAAGCATGACTACATTATATTTTAGTGTTCGCCATAAGAAAAATCCATTCGTCGCGTCATTTGGTTCGTTTTTCGCGCTTATGCGCATTCCGTCGTAATTAAGCGAACATCGCGTTCGTACGACCAAACGAACCATCATCCGGCATATTTTTTAGTATGTTTTGAGTTCCCTATACTTTAACTTCATTTTAGAGCCTTGAAATGAGGTTAACGGGGTTCAAACGCATCGAAAAAGGCCTTAAACACGTGCAGGGACCATTCCTGCCACTTTTGAAACTTTTCTGAAACTGGGGGGTCAGTGGCGTAGCGCGACTGCCTAGGCCCTCACCGTCGCGCTACGCGACTGCCTAGTCTGGGGCAGAAACATGCAGAAAACTCATTTTTCGCATTTTCGGGACCGGATTCGATGTATCGACAGCTGTTTACAGTTGTTATCCACTCCCAAATCCTTTGCCAAGTGTTGATTCCCTATGGTTAGTGGCAATTTAGGCACCATAACATTCCGACACTTGTACGGACATGATTAAGGCACGATTTTCGACAAACGATCCTAACGGTTCGGGTATTCCTATAAATACCCAACCCACACAACATCAAAACCCACTAGAATTCTGATTTTGAGAGCTCTAAGTTGAAACCATTGTTTCATACCTGAGTTCTTGGATCGGGATTAGCATTCGGGGACCCTTCGTAAGTATTCTTTCGTTCTTTTCCTTATTTTACTGCTTTTCGAGTCAGAAAGTCAAACTTTGTTTGACTTTCAGCGTTGACCAGTAATGGTCAATGCGAAGTTCGTTTGAACTTCGCAACGTGAGTGTAATCACGTTGGTCATAGTCCCTTGGGACTATGCCCACTGATTACCACGTTGTTTAGGGTCGTAGGGTAAGCGATCTGATAAATCGCTTATACCTCGAACCCGACCCAGTTTGGTCGATCATTAGGATCCGACCAAACACATTAGGTGACCATAGTAGGTAGGGAAAAACCTTCCGAGGTTATACCCTATGGTCACATCGTTTAAGTAGTTGTATGATAGGTAGTTTATATGCCTTAGGTAAATTACCAGAATACCCTTTTCATGTATAATTGGTAATTAAGCATATGTAACCTTAACTTTTGTCACATAACTGATTATGTAACATGTTTAGGCATATAACACTTGTCATAGGACTAGTTAGGCGGTCCGAACGCGTTTCACGCGAACGACGCGTTAAAGTAGCATAAGCTACCTAAACGGGTCGTAATGGGTCGAAAACACTCAGGTTAAGTTTCATTTAGTATGTAGGCTTTGTTAAACCAAATGACACGAGTCTCTACACTCGTTTGGTTTACAAACCCTAATGCTACCCAATCTTCCGATCTAGGTCCGGTTTATTAACATAGTTACCTATACTAGGTGCCGTTTGATATCCGCGATCTCTAGCTTTGTTTGGTTGTTACTCAAGGACTTCTGAGCAATCTCAAGTGAGTACATAGACCCCTCTTTTACTGTTTTCCAAACTGTTTTGGGGTGGAACACATGTGCCTACTTGTTACTTTCATGCTTTCCAGTTTTCACATCATATACCTGCTATGTTCGTTAGTACATTATAGTACATGATTTCAATACATTTTATGCTATGTATGTCCATTATGTGCATACTTAGTACATTGTTTTACATTGCTTTTCTGTTGCATATGCTTATCCAGCATATGAACACATTATACTACATATTGAACCGTTGTAAACATTTGACTATGTGAACCGTTGTAATCATTTAACTCTGTGATCCGTTTATATCTGTGAACCGTTTGTATCCGTGATCCGTTGATATCTGTGAACCGTTTGTATCTGTGATCCGTTGATATCTGTGAACCGTTTGTATCTGTGAACCGTTTGTATCTGTGAACCGTTTGTATCTGTGAACCGTTTGTATCTGTGAACCGTTTGTATATGTGAACCGTTTATATCTGTGAACCATTTGTATCTGTGAACCGTTTGTATCTGCGAACCGTGTGAACCGTATTTGACCATACATAAACATTTCTACTATTGTTAAACATTACTTTGGTGGTTTGGTTTGATTAAATGATTAAGTAACGATGCGTGTGTAATATGATACAAGCATGGTGGATACGCCGCTGGTACTTCCTATATATAAGTGTTTGTATGGTATTACATATTGTAGCGTTATTTGAATCATTTCAGTTTGAGACATAGAACATTTTATACAAATAACATACTTTTCACAAGACATTGTTTTACAAACAACTTATCTTTTACAAACTCATTTTACTTGGTTATTCATTTAACCATGCATTATTCACTTATTTATACATATCATCTGAACTCATTGTTTTTCAAATGATTTACAAAACAAAGCAAATTACAAGGTTCATGACTAAACATTTTTCTCAAAAATAAGTCATGGAACCTATTTTCACAAAACCTATGTATCTCACAGGCATTTTTATGCTGACGTACCTATTTTCACATGTGTTTTTCAGGAGCTGTTGCATAAGATGATCAAGATACACATAGGCAGACTTGGGCTTTAGTGACAATAAAAGATGCAAGACTAGTTAATTATGTTGTATTTCTTTGTTTGTTAAGACATTGTAACACCTTTAATCAATAAAACGAAACTTCAATTGCCATGGATTTGAAACAATTAATTCTGTTACAACACTCCCCGATGTTTCCGCCACGTTTTGTATGTTCTACGTGGTCGGGGTGTGACAGAAAAGATGGTATCAGAGCCAATGGTTATAGGGAATTAGGTTATTAGTAATGCTTTGACCTAGTCTATAACCTTCTAGGACCCTAACGTGAGTTTACTTGCGTTTAGTCATAAAACAATACCGTCACCTATCCTTAGGCGACTACCACAACAAGAACATAAATTTCAAAACCGCTTTGAAAACTAATCATCTGTTCTAGGATGATTGATTACAAGGTTTTGAACCATCTGTTATATGGTTTTGAACCCCTTTGAATTTTCAAAATCTCGTCAAGGTTTTTGGGTTTTAATAATGTGAACACGTGCAAACTGGAAGGGTGAATGCCTGTATTCTGGGTTTTCTGTCTAGGCAAGCACTTCGTATACATCTCATCAGACGCGAGACCAGTTGTGCTTACCTGGGAATTCTTGGGATGAGTGTTCACTTATAGGCGAGCATGTCTTCACGATACATTATTTTTGACCTATTTACTTTTCACCAGGGTCGTTTGTTGCTTTGTAGTAACAAACAAATGACCACTATCCTTGCTTTCATCAGATTTGTTTCATCTCATTCTTTTCGTCTAATACTCTCACTCGTTTCCTTTCATGTTCCTCTTTTAGAATGCCTCCTCGACGCGAAAACCAGATAGCGACTGCCGAGCTGGCAGAAATCATTGCACAGCAAATGGCTGCTCAGTTCCCAAACCTCTTTGCTCAATGGAATCAAGCCAACAACAACAACAATGGTGTATGCAATTTCAAGAGTTTTAACTCGGTGAAACCACTCAAGTTTAGTGGTTCTGAGGGAGCGACTGGGCTTCTTCAATGGTTCGAGAGCATCGAGAATACTTTCCGCCACGTGCAGTGTCCTGACAATCGCAAGGTCGAGTTTGCTTCGAGTGTGTTCCAGAAGAGAGCCCTTACGTGGTGGAACGGGGTTATGAGGGATCGTGGTGCAGAAGTTGCTCTAGCACAGACATGGGCTGAACTTAGGGCCCTTATGATGAAGGAATTCTGTCCTCGACACGAGATCAGGGCTTTGGAAAGGGAATTCGACAATCTTGAGCAAGACAGCGGTGAGCATCGAGCCTACACGGACCGTTATGAGGAGTTAAGTCTATTATGCCCAAACATGGTCACGCCTTTGGATAAGGCAATCGAAAAGTACATTGATGGCCTCCCTGACTCAATACAAGACATTGTGACTGGTAGCAACCCTACTACAGTTAGACAGGCCATTGAGCTATCTGCAACCTTGACAGAATCAAAGATCAGGAAAGGTAAACTTTTCCGAAAAGGTGACAAGAAGCCGGTCGAAGAATCGAAACCAATCGAGGAATCAAAGATCATGGATGAACAGACTGGATCCCCTAAGAGGTCAAAGAAGCGAAAGGCTTCTCAGAACTACGCTGTGGTCGCTCACAATGATCAAGCCGTTCTCAACCAACCAGCTCAACTCCCTGCCAGGAAACCCTACAACGGAACTGCACCCTTGTGCAACCAATGTGGCCTACATCATCATGCTGGGGTGAAGTGCCGCACATGCCAAGTTTGCGGACTTATAGGTCATACAGCTAGGGTTTGCCCAACCGCAGCTGTACCAAATCAAGCTGGCAACAATCCTGCTCAAGCTCGTTTTCCACAGGGGTCTTGCTACAACTGTGGTGAGATGGGCCATTTTCGTAGGAATTGCCCAAGGCTTGCTAATGCAAATCCAGCGCAGGGATGAGCATATGATCAACCAGAAGACAACATCGTTTAGAAATAATCACGTCTTATGTATTATTTTCTTTTGTTGTCAAGATCCAAGAAACAGTTGTTATCGTTGTTTATAAATAAATCTTTTACATTGCAATGTATTTATGTGATTGTATGTATAAACAACATATCCCCTACAATACCGACAATCAAGGAACCGCATTCCTTGAAGAACAGACTACTCCCAAATTTCTTCCGTTGTATGATCTCTTGCGTTTTCCGCGAAAATCCTAAGTACCCGTTCCTTCCAAGAGAAACGAAGTACGAGGTGCCAAGTTAATTGCAATCAATAACAAGATAATAACAATTAATCAACTATGTGATTATGTGCTTATGAACATTACAAGACAAACTGTGCGGACTATGCAAGGAATTGCGTAATTATGGATGCATACATAATTATGTAATTTAGTGCACAGAAACCACAGCGAGCTTGTCATGTACCTAGAAGTTAACCCTATTCATTTCCAATTCTGATGAAGTATCCGTTGAGGAAAAATGAACTAGCTATTCATTTTTCACTTCTGAAGAATATCCGGTGAGGAAATGAATATCCGTTTATCCTTCATTTCCAATTCTGAAGAATAACCGTTGAGGAAAATGACTCCGTTTGTGCATTTTCGTTCTGAAGAGTATCCGTCGAGGGAAATGAATATCCGTTTATCCTTCATTTCCAATTCTGAAGAATAACCGTTGAGGAAAATGACTCCGTTTGTGCATTTTCGTTCTGAAGAGTATCCGTCGAGGGAAATGAATATCCGTTTATTTAATCCTTCATTTCCGAACCTGAGGAAACAACCGTTGAAAATGACTCCGTTAGTTCATTTTCGTTTCTGAAGATTATCCGTTGAGGAAATGAATATCCGTTTGTCTATCATCTTTCATTTCCGAACCTGAGGAAGCAACCGTTGAAAATGACTCCGTTAGTTCATTTTCGTTTCTGAAGATTATCCGTTGAGGAAATGAGTATCCGTTGTTAAATCCTTCATTTCCGAACCTGAGGAAGCAACCGTTGAAAATGACTCTGTTAGTTCATTTTCGTTTCTGAAGATTATCCGTTGAGGAAATGAGTATCCGTTGTTAAATCCTTCATTTCCGAACCTGAGGAAGCAACCGTTGAAAACGACTCCGTTTGTTCATTTTCGTTTCTGAAGATTTGTCCGTTGAGGAAATGAATATCCGTTTGTCTATTCATTTTCAATTCCATTTCTGAGGAAGCACCCGTTGAAAATGACTCCGTTTGTTCATTTTCGTTTCTGAAGATTTGTCTGTTGAGGAAATGAATATCCGTTTGTCTATCATTTTCATTTCCATTTCTGAGGGAACAAACCGTTGAAAATGACTCCGTTTGATCATTTTCGTTTCTGAAGATTTTCCGTTAAGGAAATGAATCCCCGTTTGTTTATTCCTTCATTTCCGCTTCTGAAGAATACTCGTTGAGGAAAATGACTCCGGTTGTTCATTTTCATTCTGAAGAATGTCCGTTAAGGAAATGACAGGATTATGCTTCACATATCTCTGGTGGTTATCTGACACAAAGTCACAAATAGACTCCTACGAATTAATTTCGGGACGAAATTTCCTAAAGTAGGGGAGACTGTAACACCTGTGTCATTTCAACCATCAAACAAATGCCAAACCAATGAAATAATGTATTTCATACTTTGGACTTGTATAAATATGTGTATCTTTTGCACATATCGACTCTTGTTCGATTTCAAGCTCTAAATCGCTTTCTGGAAGGTTATACGCGCACTACTGCGTAAATATAACCAGTTTAATGCAACGAACACTCCGGAATAATGAAATAGGCTTAACATACCTTAAATAACCTATACATAACTTAGATATAAGTTTTGGAAGGTTTGGTGTGGTGAAATCAAAGTTAAATCGCTTACAGGGACTAAATTTGACAAACTACGAAAGTATGCCAATTTGAACTGTAACAGACCTTCCGGAACATGACCATAAGTTAAAAATACCATAAATATCCTTTACATAGCTTAGAAATAGGCTTTGAGGGGTTCGGTATGCTAAAATAAACTTTTGGGTCATTCAGGGACTAAAAGTGTCAAAAAGTGCACAAGTTTGCATTTTCGCGCATAACTTACGTTCTGAATACATCTGGACATCCAAAAATTTATGTAAGCATGACTACATTATATTTTAGTGTTCGCCATAAGAAAAATCCATTCGTCGCGTCATTTGGTTCGTTTTTCGCGCTTATGCGCATTCCGTCGTAATTAAGCGAACATCGCGTTCGTACGATCAAACGAACCATCATCCGGCATATTTTTGAGTATGTTTTGAGTTCCCTATACTTTAACTTCATTTTAGAGCCTTGAAATGAGGTTAACGGGGTTCAAACGCATCGAAAAAGGCCTTAAACACGTGCAGGGACCATTCCTGCCACTTTTGAAACTTTTCTGAAACTGGGGGGTCAGTGGCGTAGCGCGACTGCCTAGGCCCTCACCGTCGCGCTACGCGACTGCCTAGTCTGGGGCAGAAACATGCAGAAAACTCATTTTTCGCATTTTCGGGACCGGATTCGATGTATCGACAGCTGTTTACAGTTGTTATCCACTCCCAAATCCCTTGCCAAGTGTTGATTCCCTATGGTTAGTGGCAATTTAGGCACCATAACATTCCGAAACTTGTACGGACATGATTAAGGCACGATTTTCGACAAACGATCCTAACGGTTCGGGTATTCCTATAAATACCCAACCCACACAACATCAAAGCCCACTAGAATTCTGATTTTGAGAGCTCTAAGTTGAAACCATTGTTTCATACCTGAGTTCTTGGATCGGGATTAGCATTCGGGGACCCTTCGTAAGTATTCTTTCGTTCTTTTCCTTATTTTACTGCTTTTCGAGTCAGAAAGTCAAACTTTGTTTGACTTTCAGCGTTGACCAGTAATGGTCAATCCGAAGTTCGTTTGAACTTCGCAACGTGAGTGTAATCACGTTGGTCATAGTCCCTTGGGACTATGCCCACTGATTACCACGTTGTTTAGGGTCGTAGGGTAAGCGATCTGATAAATCGCTTATACCTCGAACCCGACCCAGTTTGGTCGATCATTAGGATCCGACCAAACACATTAGGTGACCATAGTAGGTAGGGAAAAACCTTCCGAGGTTATACCCTATGGTCACATCGTTTAAGTAGTTGTATGATAGGTAGTTTATATGCCTTAGGTAAATTACCAGAATACCCTTTTCATGTATAATTGGTAATTAAGCATATGTAACCTAAACTTTTGTCACATAACTGATTATGTAACATGTTTAGGCATATAACACTTGTCATAGGACTAGTTAGGCGGTCCGAACGCGTTTCACGCGAACGACGCGTTAAAGTAGCATAAGCTACCTAAACGGGTCGTAATGGGTCGAAAACACTCAGGTTAAGTTTCATTTAGTATGTAGGCTTTGTTAAACCAAATGACACGAGTCTCTACACTCGTTTGGTTTACAAACCCTAATGCTACCCAATCTTCCGATCTAGGTCCGGTTTATTAACATAGTTACCTATACTAGGTGCCGTTTGATATCCGCGATCTCTAGCTTTGTTTGGTTGTTACTCAAGGACTTCTGAGCAATCTCAAGTGAGTACATAGACCCCTCTTTTACTGTTTTCCAAACTGTTTTGGGGTGGAACACATGTGCCTACTTGTTACTTTCATGCTTTCCAGTTTTCACATCATATACCTGCTATGTTCGTTAGTACATTATAGTACATGATTTCAATACATTTTATGCAATGTATGTCCATTACGTGCATACTTAGTACATTGTTTTACATTGCTTTTCTGTTGCATATGCTTATCCAGCATATGAACACATTATACTACATATTGAACCGTTGTAAACATTTGACTATGTGAACCGTTGTAATCATTTAACTCTGTGATCCGTTGATATCTGTGAACCGTTTGTACCTGTGAACCGTTTATATCTGTGAACCATTTGTATCTGTGATCCGTTGATATCTGTGAACCGTTTGTATCTGTGATCCGTTGATATCTGTGAACCGTTTGTATCTGTGAACCGTTTGTATCTGTGAACTGTTTATATCTGTGAACCGTTTATATCTGTGAACCGTTTGTATATGTGAACCGTTTATATCTGTGAACCATTTGTATATGTGAACCGTTTGTATCTGCGAACCGTGTGAACCGTATTTGACCATACATAAACATTTCTACTATTGTTAAACATTACTTTGGTGGTTTGGTTTGATTAAATGATTAAGTAACGATGCGTGTGTAATATGATACAAGCATGGTGGATACGCCGCTGGTACTTCCTATATATAAGTGTTTGTATGGTATTACATATTGTAGCGTTATTTGAATCATTTCAGTTTGAGACATAGAACATTTTATACAAATAACATACTTTTCACAAGACATTGTTTTACAAACAACTTATCTTTTACAAACTCATTTTACTTGGTTATTCATTTAACCATGCATTATTCACTTATTTATACATATCATCTGAACTCATTGTTTTTCAAATGATTTACAAAACAAAGCAAATTACAAGGTTCATGACTAAACATTTTTCTCAAAAATAAGTCATGGAACCTATTTTCACAAAACCTATGTATCTCACAGGCATTTTTATGCTGACGTACCTATTTTCACATGTGTTTTTCAGGAGCTGTTGCATAAGATGATCAAGATACACATAGGCAGACTTGGGCTTTAGTGACAATAAAAGATGCAAGACTAGTTAATTATGTTGTATTTCTTTGTTTGTTAAGACATTGTAACACCTTTAATCAATAAAACGAAACTTCAATTGCCATGGATTTGAAACAATTAATTCTGTTACAACACTCCCCGATGTTTCCGCCACGTTTTGTATGTTCTACGTGGTCGGGGTGTGACATGTTTGTCGGCTCTTAACTGAAACATTGCATGTGAAGTATCGTGTGATTCATTAACTGCAAGTCAGTGTGCATGTGATGTTTGTAATAAAAAATCCTATGAGTCAAGTAAAGTCAGTTGGTATAAAATTTGAGGTCCAATTAGCGTCCAAGTGAATTAAAGTTCTCAGCCCAATATTAAATATAATATCATTGGCCCGATCAGTGAAGGCCCAATTGAATCCATTTCGTTTTGATCGGCCCATTCATTCAGTGATTTCCCCCGAACTACATTGAACGAGTCCGTGATTCTTTGACACGAGTCCTAGATTGATTCCATCGTCACACACTCTTACATATTCAGTTCGTTTAAAACTAATCGTTTGTTTGTTTGTCTGCAGGTGTTTTACGAGGTGATCCAGCTCGTTTGAGACCAGTATTTTTAAAAACAAGAAAGTTTGTGTTTGTGAAGCCTTGAATTTGAAACATGGCTGAGGAATTCTACAATGCATTTGCTACACCGGTTGCACCAGTTACTGCTGCTGAAACTTTATACAGTGAGAATGAAACTGGAACTCATCAGAAACCACCAAAACTGATGTACATTGAAGATTTCAAAGGTTGGCAGAATCGTTTTGAAACTTGGGTGCAAGCGTATAAGTTTGACGCATGGTGTGCTTTACACAAAGATTATGAAAAACCGAAAAACGAGCGTGGGATTGTAAAAGCTATTTGTGACTACTCAGAGGGTGACAAATTGAAATTCACGAGTGAGAAAATGATGATTCATTTTCTTCAACAAGCGATTAAAGAAGATATATTTGTTTTGCTCCAACATGAGGGTACTGCTAGATCGATTTGGAATGCATTGATTCAGAAGTTCAAAGGAAGCGCATATATGATTAAAAATTAAAAGGCTTTATTGAAGAAATCATTTGATATGTTTACAGCTTTCGACCATCAAAACAACAAAGGAGACTATTGATAGATACTGTTACTTGGTATTGGGAATGGGAAGAATGGACATTGAAAAGTATGATGAGGAATGGGTTGATAAACTTGCTGATGCATTACCACAACAAAAATGGGGAACTTATCTGATGATTGTGAAACACATGAGAAAGTCTGAGAATATGAATTTGGCACAGTTCATTCAGAAAATTGAGGAGCATGAATTGGATATTCAAAAAACTGCTATCATGACAAATCCAAATGCTAAACAAGATGTCAGTCTGTATTACAGAGGGAATAAGTTTGAGGCTACCCCCAGACCTAGCCCAAAGATTCAAACTGGTTTTAGTGCAGACAGCTCATCTGGAACAAAGGGTAGTAGTGTGACACAAAGTGGTGGATCTTCATCCTCCTATTCAAGTTTTGATCCAAACTTTACAACATCAAGTCCTCAACAACCGAATTCAACAAATCTTCAATGCAACGTCACTTTGAACATTCAAAATGGTCAGAATTTGTCTCCAGAAATAGCCAAACAACACATGGCATCTCACGTTGCTATGTTGGAATCTTATGAAAGTTTGATTGATGGCAAGATTGGAAATCTGATGCTTACAAAAGAAGATTTACTGTCTGATGTGAAGTACGTGAAAGAGTCGTATGATGTTCTGAACAAAACATTAGAAAATTTGAAAAAGCCAAAAACATGATAAAATCAAAAATGAGTTTTGTTGTATAAAAGAGGAAATGATAGTACATCAGTGGACAATCACGGCATGCTAAAGAAATGGAAAGTTAAAAAGTGATAAACGGTCTCACTGATGATATGACAGTAGGTTTTTGCACATTTAGTAGATTGTGACGAGATATAAACCTAAATTCAAACTTGCTTATATCGTGGGTAACATCTCTCGGATATATGGGTAACCCCCAAAATCTTGTTTGAAGGACCCCTCTTTCTGAGATATTAGGTCTTTATGCTTAGTGATATCTGGGGTATTATCCTGGGACTTCTGATAATGCGAAAGCAATTGCCTACTCCCCGGAGAATACTTTACGCTTGCTTGAAAAATAGCGCCACCCTCAGCATAAATGATGAGACAATAAAATTGCTTATCAATGCGGTTGTAAAAAAGATCCTCTAAAGGGGACCCACCAAAAGTTGAGCCGTCATCTCTCTGCTGAACGGAAGTTCTGAACTGAGCTCTCACGGTTTCGCAATTAACCCCTTACAGATATTATCTAGGTATACTCACCTGTAAGACTGAATATTGGGATCTGGATACGGGAGTATATTCAGAGGTGGGACACGCGAATAAGTTTAAGTGATTAAGACATTAATCTCGTATCTCGAAACAGTTGAACATTGTGTGAGAATTTAAGTGGTTCATCAGTGACTTACATGATAAATCTTTTTGTTCGATACTTTAAAATGATGTATTCAGGGTTGTGTCTTCAAGTTATTAGCAAAGTTTCTAAATTTGTTATATCTTATCTTTTATGAAACTTATGTTTTGGGTAGAGAATATACAGGTGAGTCAGGTTACGATACCTGAACATGTGAAAGCCAGACTACGATCCCAGTACAAGTTGAGGGGGAGTCTGTTAGAGAAAGAAAGTCGGAAGTTGCTAGAGCCAGCTGTTGGTCCTGAAGAATACAAGAGAGAGTTACATCATTCGAGGAGGAGATTAGTTAAACAATGTTAGAGTGAGATCAAAATTTTGGAAAGAGCACAAAGACTGAAGATTGAGAAGACTCGACACTTAAGACTCATCAACATCTGAGGAGGAGTCTGTTGGTGCATACATCTGTCGACTTCGTCTTATATCGAGTCTTGGATTCGTTGCAGATCTGAACAAGCAAGATGTCATCATTCTTGATGATGACATCATACTTGTGACATCACATCTTACATCATGAGATAATATGCACATGAAATAGGATGATTTAATGTAATTTCGTTTGAATGGTCATTGGATAATTTCGTTTGAAAGTCAATAGGTATTTTCGTTTGAACTGATCATGTTATGGTTCAAACGAAATTAGGTGTCCTATAAATAGGCTTGTTGTTTTCTCATTTGTAACGAAATTAGGAATCGATACCGAGGTGCTGCCGGTATTTCTTGTGACTGTAATCGCTGTTAATTCAATATACAAGAAGTTTAAAGTGATATTCAAGCTGTTTCGATTCTATACGCCTGTTTCCGCATCTCGTATAGTCTAAGAACTCTTCTGAACGACTCGGTTGGGTCACGATTCGATCCTACAATTCATCAAGATCTCTTCATATTTTAAGCTTATGTTTAAGTTTACTTCTTGTGATTCTTAGTACTCTTCAAGATTATGAGTATGATTCTTCTTTTAACCACTTAGAATGGAAGTAAAATAGCAAGATCAAGGTTCTTACCACTAGCACAAGGCTAGGGATGATCAAGTGAAGAAATGAAGTGGATAAAAGCAAATGGTGAAGGTCCTTGAACTTCCGAAAGCTCCTAGCTTCTTTATGCACCTTCTAACACTCTTGTATGTATGTAGATTGTATGTGACTTGAATGAAAATGGGTGTGTACAAGTGTGGGTGTTCGGCCGAGACTAGAAGGAGAGGAAGGAGAAGGAGTTTGTTGGTGGATGATGGATGAAATGAAGGAAATGATCCTAAGGTTTAATTTGTAAACTTCCACCATCAAATAACCAATGTATTTTATGTTTAGTAAAGCATGAACAAGATCCAATTAATTAATCAAATAAAATCAAATGGGACCCACAAGATGGGCTGTGAACTAGGTGGGGGGGGGGGGGGGGTAGTAGACTAGATTTAAACATTAAGTTACTTCATAGTTGGAATGTAAGTATTCTAGTTAGGGACTTAGTTATTAGATATTTACATGATGTGTTATGATGTTCGGGGACCATAACTAGCTTGGAAATATTAAAACAGTGCTTCTAGTGAAATTTGGTGTTTCGGGTAATGTCCGGTTGTTCGGTTGGCTACCGGTTCGTTAAGGTGCCAAACTATGCAGTTTAGTGTGCTTTATGTACCCTTTTGTGACAGTTTCGATTCCCAACACTTAGGAAAGTATTCAGGACCATTTAAGCATATTTCTGCATGATATTATGTTGTTTAAATGCTGAATTTTCCTGAATTCGGCAGAATTCTGCAGTTTATGTGTTTTAGGCACTTTCTTGCACTTAAACTATCCCTAGGAAGACAGTTTTGTGATCCTTACTTTCCTACACACTATACTAGTGTAATACTTGGTTTCTGGCCTATTGTGTGTCTCAATACAATGTCTGTCTATCTACTGAATTCTGTCAGCATTTTTCTGATTTGTCTGATAACTGTGCTATCTTTGTTTCGTGCACCAATTGACTCAATAAAGTTTGCATGTAGTAATGTTATGTCATTTGCAATATATGATGCACATGTATGTATAATGTTAATGATCAGAAAGAAATTCAAGCAATTAATTGTAATTTAGCACAGTCATTAAGCACTAACCATTATTTAATAATTGTACGGATGTATGCAAATTAGACAGTTGTCACATTCTCCCCCTGTTAAGAAAATTTCGTCCTCGAAATTTAATCTACATTAACTCCTTGGGTTACCTTATGCGTGTATGGGTATGAACATTATCAAGGCGCTTAACCACGAAGCCGAATCAAATCTTATTAGAATCAGGTGAACCCAAAGACATATTATAACAATAGGAACCCAGCGGTTAAAAGGTATGTGTTCCAGAATTTGATGTCAAAAGATACGAGACGTATAGATGTATAATCTAGTGTAACTTAGTTAACAGGGGTGCAACAAAGGAGTTTCAACCAATAGAATTTCAAACAATCGATCATAATATGCAAACAAGTTTTCAGAAACAATAGCATCCTCTGGATGAACTCAAAATCAGCAAGCTCAAATGTAATAGTGACATGAAAATGATCTGTCAACTGTTGAACAAACAAATGAATAAAACTAGTGTGTTGACAGTATTTAATTGTGAGAATACACCGAAATGAAATACAATCGAACTTGGCGTATCATTGTCTTAATATATAGTTGCATTAAGGAAGTTTTAATGACAAGTCAAACAAAGGTATGTGTAGTTTTGTGTGAAACGGTTGACCATGATTAGCACAAGCTACAAGTTTACACCGACACCACAAGGTGTCGTAATGACATAATTCAATATTAGCGGTGACCGAACAAGTCCACCGTGTTTGAAATCAAATGAAAGTGTAATGAAGCAATCTTGAGAATTTGATTCAAACGGCATCGTAGGATTTTTCAATTGAATATAGAACACCAAAGAACAACTGTTTCCCATCGAAGATGAAAAAGAAATAAGTACCGCAAGGCATCCGATCGATAATGAAAGAACCGTTAGGAGGTACACTGGGGAATAAAATGAATTTATGTATCATTGTCTTAACACACGATTGTGTTAGGATTGCTTCAATCATGATAAAACAAAACGGATTTAGAGCAAGTCAAGAAATAAACAATTAAATCCGTGCATGAGATGTGTAAACAAGATTTGCATAAGCTTCAAATTTAGTGAAGGCATCACTTCAAAGTGTCGAAATCAACAAGAGATTTATTGGAGTCGTAGACCAAACAAGTCTACTACGACTCGAAACAAAAGAACCTTCGCAAAAATAAATTTGAATATGATGCTCTCAATATATCATAGGTCTTGAATTGAATTTGCGAAATGGACAAGTTCAAGCAATCGAACTTGGTTTCAGTGCAATACAACAATAAACGTATGTTTCAACAAGGGAATTTTGGCATGGTTACAAAGACAAACCATGTATGTAACTTGAAAGAAAAGAAGTTTCAAGAAAGTGTGTTGGCTTGATATCAAAGGAGCCAACAATTAGGTCATCCGAATCACAAGTCGAAAATTAGCTTTAGCAAATAATTTTAGAACTTTTGATGAAGCGTTTATTCAAAACGAAACCACATGCATAACAAATGGTGTATGCGTAACATATGACTTTCCAAGAAATGAAACAATGAGTAATTGCTAAAATTAAGAAATGATCAAGTATCAAGATAAAGGAGTGTTCGCGTTAATGAAGAAAACTGTTATGATGCAACTATCATTAGGAGAAGAAGAGATGCAAAATTCTACTTGATAGAAGCAAAAGTGGAAATTTCAATAGAAATTTGAGTGCTTTATCTGTTCGTTTAACTGAAATAGTATATATGTCAGAAATATGGGGTTTGCTCGAGTTAATAGACGTAGTTTCTATGTGATAACTTTTAATGAGTTTTGCCCTAAGTCCCCGATGGTAGTTGGTGCATACGTCTGTTGACTTCGTCTTGTATCGAGTCTTGTTTGTGTTTAGATAAATCAGGGCACGTTATTCGAGAAAATGTCAATGGTGGGTATTTCGCACGAAATGGGAATGGGGTATTTCGCACGAAATCAACTAGGTATTTCGCATGAAATAGCTATTTCGTGTGAAGTTGATTTCGCGTGAGCCGTTCCGTGCGAAATAACCATACCTATAAATATCTGCCTTGAGATCTCGTTTGTAACTTTCCGGTTTCAGTGCCGAACTGCTGCTGAAGTGTCTCCTCGCGGTAAAACGTTGTTATATCAATCAAAAGACAATTTAAGTGAATTGCAATCTGAATTACCTCAATAAGTTTGTTTCCGCCTCTCGTATTGAGCAAAAACTCTTATGAATGACTCGTTTGGTCGTGAAAACGATCCTACAAGTGGTATCAGAGCTCAGGAGGAAGAGTTCTTACCATTTCAGCTCCAAATTCTGATTTCTACACCTTCTTTTCAAAATTAAACTTGATTTAACGGTCAAAATGATTTGAATTTCTCACATTATATGCGAAACTGTGTTTTAACAAAGCCTTTAGAGAATTGGACTTAAAATTGGACTAAAACCTGATCAATTTGACAAAAACATGGCCGAGTTGATGACATCAGCAGTATTTCGCATGGAATAGCATCAGTTTCATCTATTTCGTATGAAATAGCTTTCTCATTTCGTTTGAAATTTCTGGTATTTCGTACGAAACCAGTTATTTCGCACGAAATCAGCTTATTTCGCATCAAACTGGTATTTCTCTTGGTTATTTCGCACGAAATCACTCATTTCGTGTGAAAAGGGTATTTCGTGTGAACTGTTTTTCGTTTGAAGTTGTCTTCCAGGGTATTTCGCTTGAACATGGTATTCCGTTTGAAGAGGTTATTTCGCTTGAGATTGGTATTTCGTTTGAAAGTTGTGAATTTGTGAAACTTGTTGCCGAAACATGGAAGAGGAATTTTATAACGCCTTTGCTACCCCGATTACTGTTGCTCAGAGCACTATGTTAGAATACGAAACGGGGACCATGCAAAAACCGCCAAAACTCATGAATATTGAGGAGTATAAAGGATGGGAGAAGCGTTTTGAAAATTGGGTTCAAGCAAATTATTTGGGTGCTTGGGAATGTGTTGAAACGAAATATATCAGACCATTGAATGATGATGAAGAGGAGATTGCTATTAAAGATCTAAGTGTTGATGATAGAAAGAAATACAAAAATGAAAAGATGATGATCAGTCTATTGCATCAAGCTGTTAAAGAAGATATCTTAGTTTTACTGCAACACAATGGGAGTGCGTATTCAATTTGGAAAGCATTAAAATCAAAGTTTGTAGGAAGCCAAGAGATGATTAAAAACAAAAAATCGCTTTTGAAGAAGGAGTTTGATCTATTTCGTGGTTTAAAAAATGAAAGCACCAAGCAGATCATAGAAAGATATTGCAATTTAATTGTTAACATGAAACAGTTGAGCATCATAAAGGATAATGAAGAGTTGATTGAAAAATTGGCTGATGCGTTGCCACATGAAGTTTGGGGCACATATCTTATGATGTTAAGGAACAAGAAAGGGTTTAGCAATCTAACACTGAGCAAGTTTATTGAAAAACTTGTAGCTCAAGAGATGGAACAACGGAAGATCTCTAGAATGAAAGATTTTGATGGTGAACAAGACATTGGTCTATATTACAAAGGAGGGATCAGTGACAAAACCAATCTTTCACCAAAGATCGAAACTGCTTTCAATGCAAAAAGTTCATCTAGAGAGTCATCTCAAGGATCAAACAGCAAAACGGGATTTTCTTCATATCCATCATTTGATCCAAACTTTTCAGCAACTAAGAATGGAAAGATGTTACAATGCAACATTGCATTAAATCTTGAGAATGGTCAGAATTTCTCGGAAGAGGTTGCAAAAGGTCACATGTCTTTGTTGGTGACTGTGTTAGAATCATATGAAAGTTTAGTTGCAGGAAGGATCGGAAATCCAATGTTGACTAAAGAGGATTACGATCAGATCGATGCTGAAGAGATGGAGTTAATGGATATTAAGTGGTGTTTGGCTAGTGTGTTGAGAAGAGCTGAAAAATTCAAACAGATCACGGGAAGAGATGATTTCCGTGATGCAAATGTTTCTACTTTAGGTTTTGATAAATCTAAAGTTACTTGTTTTCGTTGCAGGGAAAAAGTGTTGGTGCATGCGTCTGTCGACTTCATCTTGTATCGAGTCTTGTATGTTTATAGATAGATCAGGGCACGTTATACGAGAAAAATGTCAAATATAGGGTGAAAGGCAACTTCAAACGGAATTAGAAGTTGTAATTCCGTTTGAAATTACCATGCCAAGTTCAAACAAAATTAACTCTAGTAATTTCTCTTGAAGCTAATCCTGTTTGAACTAATTCCGTTTGAGTCAGGTTCAAGCGGAATTAGCTGGCCTATATATAGAGAAGTCCTGATTTCGTTTGAGTCATTCTTGTATGTGTGTTTCCGGAGCAGAAGTGCTGCCGAAGTGTCGTCTCGCTGTAATACTTTGTCAAATCAATCAAGAGACAGTTTAAAGTGATATTCTAGCTGAATTGAACTTGATACGTCTGTTTCCGCCTTTCGTATTGAGAAACACTCTTCTGATCGACTCGTTCTGGTCTGAAAACGATCCTACAAGTGGTATCAGAGCTCAGGAGGAAGAGTTCTTACCAATTCAGCTGCAATTTCTGATTTCTACACCTTCTTTTTCAAAATTAACAATTTTTCACGGTTAAAATCGGCTAAGTTTCTCACACTATGTGCACAATTATGTTTTAACAAATCCTTGAAAGAATTGGACTCAAAGTCAATCTAAAATTGGCAATAATTGTAATTTCGCTTGAAAATCAGCTCGAGATGACATCAGCAGCAGTTCATACGGAATTAGACGGTTAATTCCGCTTGAAACCGGTATTTCGCTTGAGAAGTTGGTTGATTTCGTTTGAATTAGGTAATTCCGCTTGAGTGATTTCGTTTGAACTTGCTATTCCGCTCCAACTTGTAATTCCGTTTGGGTATTTCATACGGAATTAGTGATTCTGTTTGAAAGGGTATTAGTTCAAACGAAATTAGATATTCCATTTGAAAGTGTTGATTTCGCTCCAAAGGTTATTCCGTTTGAAGTTGGGATTTCGCTTGAAGTTGTCTTGAAGTTGATTCCGTTTGAACAAGTAATTTCGCTTGAGAGAGAATTTCGTTTGAAACTGATTGTTTGTACATTTTTGAAAATCGAAACATAGAAGAGGAATTTTATAATGCTTTTGCTACTACCCCGACTACTCCGGCTAGTGTTACCCAGAACTTGACCATGGAAAATGAAACGGGCACTATGCAAAAACCGCCAAAGCTTATGAACATTGAGGAGTATAAAGGATGGGAGGAACGAATTGAAAATTGGGTGCAAGCAAATTATTTGGATGCTTGGGAATGTATTGAGACGAAATATGTTAGACCAACAAATGATGGCGAAGAGGAGATTGCTATCAAAGATATGAGTGTGGATGAGAAAAAGAAACACAAAAACGAAAAGATGATGATCAGTTTATTGCAACAAGCTATTAAAGAGGATATTTTGGTCTTATTGTAACACACTGGATGTGCATATTCAATATGGAAAGCATTAAGATCCAAGTTCGTTGGAAGTCAAGAAATGGTAAAAAAACAAAAAATCGCTTTTGAAGAAAGAGTTTGATCTATTTCGTGGTTTGAAAAATGAGAGCACAAAGCAGATCATTGAAAGATATTGCAACTTGTTAGTAAACATGAATAGAGTAAGCATTACAAAAGACAATGAGGAATTGATTGAAAAATTAGCTGATGCTTTGCCACATGAAACTTGGGGTACATATCTCATGATGTTGAGGAACAAGAAAGGGTTTAACAATTTAACTTTGAGCAAATTCATTGAGAAATTAGAAGCTCAAGAGATGGAGCAAAGGAAGATTTCAAGAATGAAAGATTTTGATGGTGAACAAGATATCGGTCTTTATTACAAAGCAGGTATCAATGACAAGACTAACATGTCACCGAAAGTTGAAACTGCATTCAATGCAAAAGTTCATCGGGGGGTTCATCTAAAGGATCAAACAGCAAAACAAGTTTTTCATCATATCCATCATTTGATCCAAACTTGTCAACAACAAAGAATGGCAGAAAATTACAATGCAACATTGTATTGAATCTTGAGAATGATCAGGATTATTCAGAAGAAATTGCGAAAAGTCACATCTCTTTGTTGGGGATTGTATTGGAGTCTTATGGTAGTTTAGTTGCAAGTCGGATCGGGAATCCAATGCTTACAAAAGAGGATTACGATCAGATTGATGCTGAAGAGATGGAATTGATGGATATAAAATGGTGTTTGGCTAGTGTGTTGAGACGAGTTGAGAAATTCAAACAGATCACAGGAAGAGATGATTTCCGTGATGCATGTGTTTCTAATTTGGGTTTTGATAAATCTAAAGTTACTTGTTTTCGTTGCAGGGAAAAATGACACTTCAAGAGAGAGTGCACTAATCGCGAAGCAAGTGGAGCCCAAAATCCGTTCAACAAGAATGATTACTACCGGAAGGCCATCTATCATCAAGTTGCTCAACAACAACAAGAACCACAAGTGGCACATGGTAGAAAAACAATTGAAGAATCATCAAAGAGAGCATGTTTGGTGAATCAAGATGATCAAAAACCTTCAACAGGTTTCAGTTGGGACAAATATATTTCTGCTGACAACAAAGCATGTCTGATCAGTCAAGATGATGAAAAGTTACCAGAATGCTTTAGTTGGGAAAATTTCAGTTGGGATAATTACTGTCCGGATAAAGAAATGCTAAAAGCCAAAGCTTTTGTGGCTCGAATTGAAGAAGATAGTGATGATGATAATGATTATTATGCTAAAAGAATGGCAAAGCATTTGAAAATGATGGCAAAAAGTGATAGTGAAGATGAAAAAGCTAAAAAGAAAAAGAAAAAGGTCAAAACACCAGTCAGCAGTGATGATGAAGAAGCTCCAGTGATCAAAAGGAAAGTAAAAGAAGTTCCAGTTTTCAAAGTTGATGCAGAAGCTGACGCTAAAAATTTTCCGGTGATTTGTGAAAATTGTGAGATTATAAAGAAGAAAAACAGTGAATTGATTAATAACATGAACAGGTTGAAGGAATCTTACGATGTTTTGAACAAAGCCATGAATATGTACAATGAAACAAGCGACGAACAAGCAATAACAATGAAGACACTTCAGGGAGCTTTCATGACTAAGCAGAAAGTTGTGAACAACTATATTGAGAAATGTGCTGTTTTGGAACAAAAACTGGAAACTCAAAGAATTGAAACAGAAGAGTTAATCGATTGTTAAAAAGTTACTCATGTACTTCTTATGTCATTGACATGATTTATCCAACTGTTGAAGGGATGAAGGCATTTGAGAATGATGAAGTAACTGAAGAACAGAAGGTTTCTGAAGAAAAAACTCTTGAAAAGAAGAAAGAAAAGAAGGATACTAAAGTAAAGACATCTGGTAAGACACAAGGTGTCAGTTACAACAAGTGTCCACCCCCGCTTGAAAATGGATATTCTCCGAGAAATCCAAATTCAGAAAGAGTAAAAAAGGCAACAAATTTACAGTGGGAGTCAGAGTCTTCAGTTAACTTGCCAGAAAATATTGATGTTACGTTTACATCGTCTGACACTGATCAACAATCTCAATTAATGAAGAAAGTAGTGGATCATGTGTTAGATAACGATGAAACTGAGGAGTCAAAGTCAGAGTCTATGTCAGAGTCAAAGTCTGAGTCCAGCACTCCGAGTCAAACCGTCAAACAGGGCAAAAGAGTTTACAATAAAGAATTCCTTCTATCAAAATCTAATTTGAATGACGAAACATTCAAAGTTGCATATACATTGAATGGTTCCGACAAATTATATTCTGATGAGGAATTTCCAATAAGAGGTGTCAAAACTGAATTGATCAAAAAGGTTTTCAAATTGACAGAAATTAATATTTCTGAAATAAAAGATGTAAATCTTTCTGAAAAACCTAAAAAATACACCTCAAGAGTTCAACAATGATTAAACAAGAAAAAGGGTTACAATTCTGGTTTTCAAAAGAAACCAAACCATAACGGTAATTACAAAAAGAAAGGTCTCGGTTTTATTCCACCAGAAAATTATAAAAATGAAAAATATGTTCGAGATTTTAAATAAAAAATGATATTTGTTTCAGGTACATCTTCTGAAGAAGAAAAAGAAAAATTATTCAGAAAACAGTCGAACAAAGATTTCCTTGCAAAGAAGCAAGAAGAGATGCAGACTGTTGATCAGAAGAAGGAAACTCGAACCTGTTTCAAATGTGGAAAAAGTGGTCATATTGCAATAAAATGTTCACAAAAAAATCAAACTAAACAGGGAGTTTCTAAACTGAAACATAAAGAGGTTGTGTTTGAACCACCAATTGAGAGAACTAAACTTTTCAAAAATTCAAAATTTGAAATTGGTGAATGTTCAAACAGGTTTTACAAGAGAAGTGCAAATCTTGACAACCAAAAGTGGGTTGTTAAGAAACCTAATGATGAGTCTAGCAATGATTCTGATTTATCAAAACCAGAGGAGATAACTTATGGCGATGAATCTGATTCCACAAAGTCAGAGGAGCCACATGTTGAGTTAAAATTAGAAACATCAGTACCTCCAATGGATGATGTAAATTTTCCACCATTGAGGGCTGAAAATTTTAAACAAAAGGTGGGTAAAGTTGAGATTTCAAATCAATTTTTCTCTGAGAAGAAAGAATTTGATATTGAGAAAGCTTTTAATCCTAAAGTGCAACATATTTTTGGTAAAATGGTTGATGGGAAGGTCAAAGGGGTGAAGGAGTTTTATGAGAAAAAAATGAAGAAACCAGGTAAGGGTGTTTCGTCCTAGGTTTGTGACTGGGATGGAACCTATTATGATGAATGAAATTCTGGACTTGCCGGAGCTCCCAGGTTGGTAAGTGTGGAGCAGGTATCGCCATCTTTCTTGAGAAATTCACGAAAGTGATTTCAACTTACAAGTGGTAAATCAGGGACATTAAGTTGTACTTGATTTTCTACTAGTAGTATTTGATGGTTGAACTTAAAAATGTTAAAAAATTTTCAAGTGGTTAAAAATGAATCCCCTAACCTACAAGTGGTTTTATGAAATCAACAAAACTTATTTTTCGGAAAAACCATTGTGATTAAAACAAACTTAAGTGTTTTGAAATCAAATGGGAAAATAGTTTATTGTGAGGGGGAGTTCTGATTGTTTATGCCAACTGGATGGCGAATTGAAGTGATTTGATATAAGTTGCCACTTTACTTGTATAGTTTGTTTTCAAATTTCTTTTAAATGTGTTTGAATTTTAGGGGGAGTAAGAATTTTCAGAAAATCCAAAAACATTAGAAAATTTGAAAAAGTGAAAAACATGATAAAATGAAAAATGAGTTTTGTTGAGAAAAAGAGGAAATGATAGTACATCAGTGGACGATCACAGCATGCTAAAGAATTGGAAAGTTAAAAGTGATAAACGGTCTCACTGATGATGTGTCAGTAGGTTTTTACACACTTAGTAGATTGTGACGAGATATAAACCTAAATTCAAACTTGCTTATATCGTGGGGAACATCTCTCGGATATATGGGTAACCCCCGAAATCTTGTTTGAAAGGTCCCTCTTTCTGAGATACTAGGTCTTTATGCTCAGTGATATCTGGGGTATTATCCCGGGACTTCTGATTTTGCGGAAGCAATGGCCTAGTCCCCGGAGAATACTTTACGCTTGCTTGAAATATAGCCCACCCTCAACATAAAAAATGATGAAACATTGAAAAAATATGTAAATCATGTGCTGTTGAAGAAAAGATCCTCTAAAGGGGACACACCAAAAGTCGAAGCCGTCATCTCTCTGCTGAACGGAAGTTCTGACCTGAGCTCTCACGGTCTTC
>JARYGA010025826.1:0-28365 GCA_030545235.1 Helianthus tuberosus
GATAATCGATGGATATGGCCGGATGCTTGGCGGGATATGTTTCCTATTCTTTTTCAACTTAACCCGATCATTATTGATCCGCATAAAGTTGATACCATTTTATGGAAGAAAGAGGGTGATTCTATGGAACCTTTTTCTACAAAGGTGGCGTGGGATTCTCTTCGAAGATCAGGTCAACGGGTTGATTGGTATAACATGGTGTGGTCTTCGTTTAATATTCCAAGACATTCGTTCCTCATGTGGCTGATTTGTAGAAGGAAGCTAGCTACTCAAGATAGAATTCAGCAATGGTATAACGCAATGGGTAATGCCAATATGATGTGTTGTCTTCTGTGCAATCGAGGATTGGAAACACATGACCACTTATTTTTTGAATGTCCTTACTCGAATCAGATTTGGGTTTCAGTTCGAAGGAAGATGGATATGAACCAGTTTGATGGGAATTGGGAGGATGTGGTGGCGTGGGTGCTTCCTCATGCTAAATCCAAACGTCTCATTTGGGTTATACGTAAACTTGTGATTGCGGCGATGGCTTATTTTGTATGGCAGGAAAGAAACGCGAGATTTTTCAATAACCAGTTGCGACCGCCAGAGAAGCTTGAAGAGATAATTGTGGAGACAATTCGTTTAAAACTACATTCGTTCAAGTTCAAGGTGAATCAACGGGTGACAGATCTTTTGAAGATATGGAAGATATCATCTTTGGATGAAGTTCATAACACCTAATCCTAATAGCTAGTTTAAATTCTCATGATGTATAGTTGTTAGGGTTTTGGTTGGTTTGTTGTTTTATGCTTTTTGCTCGTTTACTTTAGTGTGGTCTGTCACACTATTGAACTAGATTGGTATTCTGCTAGTCTACTTGTTTTTATTTTTTTTGGATAGTAATACAATCACCGGGGTATATACCCTTTTACCCAAAAATTTTTTATAGATTAGACTCAAATTCATTCCCAAAATACCACACTTGATAAGTTAAGTGAGCACGAGAGGGATGCCTCCATGGCCTCAAGGCAAGACGAGAACGAAAGCCAATAAATCCCTCACTGGGGCCCATGTAAAGGTTGTAACATAGCTTGTCCCACTATTAGGTAGACATACACCTTGAGGTAGCGTGTAGGAATACTGTTGTTTCGGACAACATAATTGTCTTTACAATTAGTGTTTTCAGAACCAGATTGGATGTCACACCCCAACCGATGGCGGAATCATCGGGGCGCGGCACTGAGCGAAACAGATTGTCCAGAAGTTTCCATAACAACTATCATTACCATTTAAGTAAACATTACGTCCCATACCGTAACATAAATAGTCAAACAAGTTATTACAGACAACATCAAAACAAATATTCTGTTCCGACAACTTAGATTTAAATAAGTAGCAATTGTTTATCTGCTTCTAGAGACCCCTAATAAGTTATCTACAGACAACTATTTGTTGGGCTTTAAAGCTTTATTCTAGCTTCCAATTCCTACCACATATGCGTCCTAAGCACCTGTCACATACGTTAAAATAATGTCAATACATAGAATGTAAAGGTGAGCATACAAGTTTGATAATAGCATATAGAGTTCGAATTCGTTTACGCATAACCAGCACGTACACATAGTGAAATGAAGCACGTTAGTTATCGACATAGATCCATCGATACCAATGACTGCGGGTTGACTGCCCGAGGCAGTTCGCAATACACGATTACCACTGTAATCCATGCAAGTAAAAGATCCTTAACAACCCCCGTGTGAACGGGTGCTGAGTCCAAACTATAGTACTATCGTTGCTAAGGCAGGTAGACAGCATTCCATGTGTAAACATAACAAACAAGCATTCATAAGCCACGTATATCATGCATTAATGGTTAAGCGTTAAAATAGCTTGAGTAGTGTGATAGTTGTAGTTTGAATAGTTGTAACGTATGTAACACCCAAAAGTGCTAAAAGCAAAAAGGGTTCGAGTATACTCACAGCGATATGGATTGAAGGGAGCGCTTTTACAGCGAGTATGGTTAGCCTGAATAGATTCGATAACGTAACGATAAGTGGCGCGTAAAACAGTACAAGTGAGAGTGGGTAGGATGACTGATCGTGCGGATCAGTTATCCGTGAGTAGAAGTCATCCGTGCGCATGACCTATCCGTGCGGACGGTGATGAGTGCGGATGGTGGTTCATCCGGGTAAGTCATCCGTGCGTGCGACTGTCCGTGCGTGTGGTAACCCGTGCGGATTAGTTGTACGTGCGGGTGACTTATCCGTATGGACAAGTTGTTTGTGTGAATGAATGTTCAAGTGGATTGTTTCTTCCTAAGATGTGTTTGTGTATGATGGCTTGTGCTTTGGAGTTTTCGTTGTAGCATTTAGAAACCACATAAGTGTTTCTATCTTTCAAGCCGGTCGCGCGGACGACAGTCCGTGCGTACGGTAGTCCGTTCGGGCAGCCGGTGTGCGCGGGCAGAGGCAATCCGTCCGGATAGCCTGTCCGTGCGTACGACTTGGCCGTGCGGATGAAGATTGTTTGATTTTCATTTTAAGGCCTTAGTATCTCATGATCCGAAGAGTAATCCATTCAGAGGTCGTCCGTCCGGATTGCTCGTTCGTCGATATTCAAACCTTGTTTGGAAGGTGGGTCCCAAGAGTAGTCCGTGCGGGTGACAACCCGTACGTATGACCTGTGCGTGCGGATGGAAATCCGTGCGCACAGCTTGTCCGTGCGGACAGCTTGTCCGTGCGGACAACTGGTCTGGTTGTTCCGTTCGTCTACACTTGGTTTCTGTTGTCGTTTATCGAGACGTTCTGATTACGTGGCAACCACTTGGAATCGTATTCTCACCCGCGTGACTAGACCGGTCAGGAACCACCCTAACTCGGCCTGTCGGCGACTCAGAACGGTCATCCCGGTTAACCCCGAAATCAGTTGTCCATGGGTAGGATTCCAGATCTAGAACTGGTGCATCACTATTGACGAGTCGAACACTAGAACTGATTGGATTCGTACCGGTTTTAAGGGTAAGAGAAGGAAAGAGCTTGGGTTCATTTCTTTCAACTCTCTTATCTTTAGAAAAGTTTAGATCTAGGTGAAGTTATTGTAAAAACTTGTAGAAATCGTTTAGATCTGAGATATTCTTGGTGGAATGAGGCCAAGCTTGAAGTTCTTATGAACTTCATGATGACGTCACCCGTGAATACCTCAAATCCGGATGATTTCATGGTTAAAAGTGAAGATTTGAAAGATAGAAATGTGTAGAATCGTGTAGTGATCAAAGATGTACAAGAATTAGTGCAAGATCTTACCTGGATTGAGAGAAATCTGAGAAAAGGTGAAGAATGCGTGTGGTTCGGACGTCACTTGCCAAAAGTGGAAAAAGTGGAGAGTGACCCGTGTATTTATAGGATGCCAAAAAGGGAAAGGGTGAGCCGTGCGCATGGCACGCACCCGGGTAGGCTATCCGCGCGGACTGGTCATCCGTGCGGACTGGCAATCCGTGCGGACTGGCAATCCGTGCGGATTGGCCATCCGTGCGGATGCCGCCTGCTTTGGTGAGTTCGGTGCGATGTTGATTCGGTTTCGATTTGCGAGCGATTCGATAGGGTTTCCTTGTCAAATTACTTTCAGTCCCAACTACTTCTTATATGGTTCGACTCAGGATTCGGGTTCGGGTTTGTTTACATTCGAGTTAGACTTCGAGTTCGATTGAGTTCGCTTGATTTATCACAACATAATCATAAAATAGACATGCACAAGTAACACGTAAGGCACACACACACGTATAACTGACAAGTAAAATACACAGTTCGAGTTACGATTTGATGTCGATTTGATTAGCATAGCTTGATTAACTTTATCGCATTGTTACTTCCTATCGTTCACAGTCGTAGGTCGATTGAAATACGGTTAGCATGACTCGATTATTGTAATGTACGACATTTACTCCACATAATCTAAATATAATCCAAACAATTCTACGAGTCACGTCGCGCGAAATCGGTCGTTGACTTTGACCTTGACTTTGACTTTCACTCGTGAAAACACGGGGTGTTACAGCCTCCCCTTGTTTAGGGAATTTCGTCCCGAAATTAAGCTGAAAGCTGTAACTAGTTCGTGAATCACGTGTGAGAGTTCTTCGTTTGGACCATTGAAAATCGTCAAATTAATCGGGATTTTACGGTTAAAAGTTGATAATTTTCGGATATGTTGAGCATAAACATCTAATCTATAAGGTTTTAGACTTTAATCTGGAGTCGCTTGAGAGAAATCTTTTTCAATTTCCAATTTTTCATTTTCAAAACCTTTTTCTTTTTCTTTCAAAACCTTGATTATTGTAGGTCCGGGTTTGAATTCGTTCGATTGCGTAACAACACGTTTGACGTGCGGAATCCGTGAACGTGTGTGACTAAACGTGATCGTAACGGAGTCAAAACCGATCCTACAAGTGGTATCTGAGCAGGTGCTCGGTTGCGAGGATCATTCGCACTTAGTATATATTATAATTGTGACCCTATTGGTTAGGTTCTGGTTTGATTCGTTTCGATTGCGATCCGACTCGTACGACGTGCGGAATCCGTGCACGAGCGAGATCGATACACAAGAACGTACAATTTTAACGTGATTCTATTGATATGATGTCACGTACAATACCGAGAATCACACGAGAGAACTTTCTCTCTCTAGTTTCTCTCTTTCTAAGCACCAAGCTCCTAACACTCTAACTCCCTATTTATAGGCTAAGGATTACAAGGGATCTTTCTTTGTTTACATTTTGCCACCTTGCCTTTCTTGGTCGGACATCACCTCTTCGTTAAACAACTGTGGATACTTTGCCTTCATGTCGCTTTCGAGTTCCCAAGTAAACTCCGCGCCTCGTTTGCCTTCCCATCTGACCTTCACGATAGGAATGTTTGAGCGCCTGAGTTCTTTGGTTTTGCGATCCATGATTTCGACAGGCTTTTCCACGAAGTGTAATGTTTCGTTCACTTGTAAATCATCTAGAGGAACATGTAAGTCGTGGTCGTAGATGCTCTTTCGGAGGTTCGACACGTGGAAAGTCGGATGGACATTGCTAAGTTCCTCCGGTAATTCGAGTCTGTAGGCGACTTTTCCGATTCTTTCCAGAATCTTAAAAGGTCCCACATATCGAGGCGCGAGCTTCCCCTTTTTGCCGAACCGGACTACACCCTTCCAAGGTGATACCTTTAGGAATACGTAGTCACCAACGCCATATTCACGGTGCTTGCGCTTTTTATCGGCGAGAACTTTCTGTCTATCCCGAGCTTTCGCTAAGTTGTCTCGGATTTGGAAAATTTTGTCTGTCGTCTCTTGTAGCAGCTCCGGACCGGTTAGTTGCGAGTGACCGATCTCGTGCCACACAATAGGCGATCGACATCTTCTTCCGTATAAGGCCTCGAAAGGTGCCATCTGTATACTAGCTTGGTAGCTGTTGTTATACGAGAATTCGACTAACGGAAGGTGTCTATCCCAATTACCATCGAAGTCTAGGACACACGAACGGAGCATGTCTTCAAGCGTACGAATCGTTCTTTCAGTCTGACCGTCGGTTTGTGGGTGGAACGCAGTACTTAGATTAAGCGTTGTACCGAGCGCCGTTTGAAACGTTTCCCACAGTCGTGAAGTGAACCGAGCATCACGATCAGAGATGATGTCACGAGGCGTCCCATGTCGACAAATGATCTCGTCGGTGTAGATTCGGGCTAATCGTTCTACCTTGTAGTCTTCTCGTATTGGCAGAAAGTGAGCTGATTTAGTCAGACGGTCAATAACAACCCAAATGCTGTCGTGAACTGATGACGTGGTTGGTAGCTTGGTTACGAAATCCATAGCTATGCTCTCCCACTTCCACATAGGAATTGGAGGTTGTTCGAGCAAGCCAGAGGGTCTTTGATGTTCAGCCTTGATTCTAGCACAGGTTAGGCATTTTCCGACGTAGAGAGCGATATCCCGTTTCATACCCGGCCACCAGTACCTATATCGAAGATCGTGGTACATTTTGTCAGCACCAGGATGAATAGAGTATCGGGATTTGTGGGCTTCATCCATGATAATCTGTCGCAGGTTGGTTCGCTTGGGAATCCAGATTTTGTCTAAGAAGTGGAATATCCCATTTGATTTGCTCACAAGCTGGGCTCCATCGTGGTAGATTCTTTCTTTCTTCAGAGTGTGTTCGTTGAAACATGCATGTTGGGCGTCGCGAATAAGAGCTTCGAGGTTGTGCTGGGCTTGAACATTACGAGTGCTAAGCAGATAGCTCCGTCTACTAAGTGCGTCGGCAACAACATTTGCCTTGCCTGGGTGATAACGAATCTCACAGTCGTAATCGTTGAGAAGTTCTACCCATCGGCGTTGACGCATGTTTAGTTCCTTCTGATTAAAGATGTGCTGTAGGCTCTTATGATCGGTGAAGATCGTACACCTTGTACCATACAGGTAGTGTCGCCAAATCTTTAATGCAAAAACAACTGCGCCTAGCTCGAAATCATGGGTCGTATAGTTCTTCTCGTGGACTTTGAGCTGACGAGATGCGTAGGCTATGACTTTGTCTCGTTGCATTAAGACACAACCGAGACCAAGGTTGGAAGCATCACAGTAGACAATGAAATTATCGTTTCCGTCGGGTAGTGTGAGAACAGGAGCATTGCAAAGCATATATTTGAGGGTTCGAAAGGCAGACTCTTGTTTGGTTCCCCAGACAAAAGGCTGGTCCTTATGAGTGAGAGAGGTAAGTGGTACAGCAATCTTCGAGAATCCTTCGATAAATCGTCGATAATAGCCCGCTAGCCCGAGAAAGGAGCGGACTTCAGTCGGGTTCTTAGGCGTAACCCAGCTCTTAACAGCTTCAATCTTCGCAGGATCGACGTGAATACCCTGACTATTTACGATGTGACCCAGAAACTGAACCTCCCCCAACCAAAACTCGCACTTGGAGAATTTGGCGTAGAGTTGGTTCCCCTGGAGTAACTCGAGAACCAAACGTAGATGTTGCGCGTGTTTGGCTCTCGTTTTGGAATAGATCAAGACATCGTCGATGAATACGATGACGAAACGGTCGAGATATGGTTTACACACTCGATTCATCAGATCCATGAAAACTGCTGGTGCATTGGTTAGGCCAAAAGGCATGACAACGAATTCGTAATGGCCGTAACGAGTGCGAAACGCGGTTTTGGGTATATCCTCCTCTTGTATACGCAGCTGATGATATCCTGAACGTAGATCGATCTTCGAGAAACACGTAGCGCCTTGTAGCTGATCAAACAAATCGTCGATTCGAGGTAGAGGATAGCGGTTCTTGATAGTCAATTTATTCAGTTCCCGGTAGTCGATGCACATCCGGAACGACCCATCCTTCTTTTTGACGAAAAGGACTGGTGCGCCCCAATGAGAGGTGCTCGGGCGAATAAAGCCTTTTTCAAGCAATTCCTGGAGTTGGGTTGAGAGTTTGCGCATTTCGAACGGCGCGAGTCGATAAGGAGCTCTGGCGATAGGATTTGCTCCAGGAATGAGATCAATGCGAAAATCGATATCACGCTTCGGAGGTAGTCCGGGAAGATCCTCTGGAAAAACTTGAGGAAATTCTCGAACCACTGGAACGTCTTTTACTTTCTTCTTCTCTTTCTTTTCCTTCTCCGCTGCTACGACATGAGCCAAGAAAGCTCTGTATTCCTTACGGAGATACTTGCTAGCTTGTAGGCACGACATAAGCTTGAGACCCTTCGAAGTAGTATCACCATAGACGCACAGTGAATCACCGTTTGTGAGCGAAAAACGAATCATTTTATCGAAGCACACAACTTTGGCATGGTTTTCGCGAAGAAAGTCCATGCCTACTATGACATCAAAGCTTTCTAGTTGCATTGGGATGAGATCGATGGAGAAGATGTGATTGTTGAGCTCGAGAGTGCAATCACGAATAACAGAGTTTACAGCGACGGTTCTTCCTGTAGCGACTTCAACAACGAATGCAGAGGAGAGTCGGGAACGTTTACGACTAAGGAGTTTCTCAAATTCGAGTGACACAAAGCTATTATCGGCTCCAGTATCAAACAAACATGAAGCATAAATACCATTCACAAGGAACGTACCATTGACCACGTTGTTGTCAGCCTGGGCTTGACGCACGTTGAGATTGAAAGTTCTGGCTCGTGCGGCCTGTTGCTGCTGCTGTTGTTGCTGCTGTGGTTGCTGCTGCTGCTGCTGGGGTTCTTGTTTCACCACCCTGTTCGGGCACATGTTGGCGAAATGGTTCGGGTCGCCACATGTGAAGCATGCTCTGGCTTTGACTGCGGGTGCCGGAGGAGCTTGTTGACCCTGTGGGGCAGCGAGTAGAGCTTGATTGGCAGGAGCTTGACGAATACGGCAGTTGGCAGTAAAGTGGCCGTAGACGTTGCAATGAGCACAGAAGCGGCATTGAATAGCAGTCGGGTGATGATAGGTGCAAGTAGGGCAGAGCGGGTGTGGTCCAGTATATGCACGCTTGGCAGGCGGTGCATTGGCCACAGGCGCCACTACTTGACGCTGTTGAGCAGGTACAGCTTGGATCGGTGCAGCAGTAATCGCACAGTTCTTGTTGGTGGAGCTGTTCTTTCTCTTGTTCTTTCTCTTGTTACTTGACGACGTGGGTTCAGCAGTTGGTGCAGTAGTGGTAGCTTGATGTAGATGCTTGGAGGTCTTATCCCACACCCCAGCCTTGACCCTTTTGTCATTGATTTCAGCGGCCAGCAGATAGGTTTCCTCGATCGTGGCAGTCTTAGCCGCTTGCACAAAATCAGCGACGCAGTCGGGCAGGGCTCGGATGTACTTCTTGATGGTCATCTCAGGGGTCTTGACCTGGTCAGGACAGATGATGCTGAGCTGTTTGAAGCGAGCAGTGAGGCCAGCATTGTCTCCATCCTTCTGATGTATGTGCCAAAATTCATCTTCAAGCTTTTGACGCTCGTGAGGAGGGCAGAATTCCTCCAGCATGACTTCTTTGAGCTCTTCCCACGACAAACCGTAAGCTGCATCATTCCCTCTCTTGTTCCTCTCGGCCGTCCACCAGTCCAAGGCACGGGACTGAAAGACGCCGGTAGCGTTCAGAGTTCGAAGGTCATCAGGGCAACCACTTTGTCGCAGAGTAACCTCGATAGAGTCAAACCAGTGGAATAGAGCAGTAGGACCTCCTTCGCCGGTGAATTCTTTCGGCCCACATGACTTGAATTGTTTGAAGCTGAAAGGTCTTGCGACAGCTCTAGGACCTTCAGTCCTTGATTCTTCGGATGATTTGCTGGCGTTCTCATAGGCATCGCTCACTGCCTTTGCTACAGCTTTCGCGACGATGGAAGCAAGACGTCTGTCTTTCTTTTCCTGGCGAGAGAGTGGATGATGACGGGATCCAGACGACATTGTCTGCAATAGACATCGCCATGGAACTCAACACATGCATTCGAATCTCACCTCACACGTCTACTACTACTAAAGCTCAGTAACACGTACCATGTAAACACATATAGTCACAAAATCACAGAATTGCACAAAATCACATAATCACATAGAGCACATAATCACAATATTCCTAAACTCGTAAGCATAACAGCAAGAATCACGTATAACTAAATTACTAAAGGCACCTACTAGCATACAAACTATTCTGACTGGCTCTATTGTCGATTCGCTAGCGATGAGTTGTGTGGGTTTTGTGTTTTAGCGGGAGTAATAGTGTTGGGTTGAAATCAATAGTTCCTCAAAACGTTAACAAATAACAGAAAATGTATAAAATTTTTCATAAAGATCGATAAATCGAAGGTAGATTGTCTGCGGCTAATAGACTTCGACTAACCAAAGTAGCTCGACTATTCGCAAGGATCCTGCACAATGACCTCCAGGACTATGCCTCTGCCTCGATTCTCGGGTGTTGGCGCAATTCCCTTTGGTTAGATTGTGTCTTTAGATCGTTGGTGTCCGTCGAACTTTGGTGGAAGTTTTTGTGTAAAAGCGGGACGAGTCGCCAAGGTTAGGGTTTCACCCCTATCTTGCAACTTCCGTCCTCGTTTTTGATAAAAATCGAGGAGATTATTCATCAAAATATGGATTTCACTCCCGATTTGGCATAATTCTCCTCGCTTATAGCTAAAACGAAAGCTGATTAGGCAACCTCAGTCGAGAGTTTGCGGTTTTCACACCTATTCTCGGCCTTATTACCTGTTCACAACTTGAAAATTCGAGTGCAATGATAGAAAAGAGTAAGTGTTAGTGACGAGTTTACGCATACGCGTGAGTTGGTCTGTTGGTTCTTAACTATAGTCTAGGTCTCTAAGACTTCGACCCGGACTAGGTCGAGTCTTGCCTAATTCCCTATAGTTATGGCTCTGATACCAATCTGTCACACCCCAACCGATGGCGGAATCATCGGGGCGCGGCACTGAGCGAAACAGATTGTCCAGAAGTTTCCATAACAACTATCATTACCATTTAAGTAAACATTACGTCCCATACCGTAACATAAATAGTCAAACAAGTTATTACAGACAACATCAAAACAAATATTCTGTTCCGACAACTTAGATTTAAATAAGTAGCAATTGTTTATCTGCTTCTAGAGACCCCTAATAAGTTATCTACAGACAACTATTTGTTGGGCTTTAAAGCTTTATTCTAGCTTCCAATTCCTACCACATATGCGTCCTAAGCACCTGTCACATACGTTAAAATAATGTCAATACATAGAATGTAAAGGTGAGCATACAAGTTTGATAATAGCATATAGAGTTCGAATTCGTTTACGCATAACCAGCACGTACACATAGTGAAATGAAGCACGTTAGTTATCGACATAGATCCATCGATACCAATGACTGCGGGTTGACTGCCCGAGGCAGTTCACAATACACGATTACCACTGTAATCCATGCAAGTAAAAGATCCTTAACAACCCCCGTGTGAACGGGTGCTGAGTCCAAACTATAGTACTATCGTTGCTAAGGCAGGTAGACAGCATTCCATGTGTAAACATAACAAACAAGCATTCATAAGCCACGTATATCATGCATTAATGGTTAAGCGTTAAAATAGCTTGAGTAGTGTGATAGTTGTAGTTTGAATAGTTGTAACGTATGTAACACCCAAAAGTGCTAAAAGCAAAAAGGGTTCGAGTATACTCACAGCGATATGGATTGAAGGGAGCGCTTTTACAGCGAGTATGGTTAGCCTGAATAGATTCGATAACGTAACGATAAGTGGCGCGTAAAACAGTACAAGTGAGAGTGGGTAGGATGACTGATCGTGCGGATCAGTTATCCGTGAGTAGAAGTCATCCGTGCGCATGACCTATCCGTGCGGACGGTGATGCGTGCGGATGGTGGTTCATCCGGGTAAGTCATCCGTGCGTGCGACTGTCCGTGCGTGTGGTAACCCGTGCGGATTAGTTGTACGTGCGGGTGACTTATCCGTATGGACAAGTTGTTTGTGTGAATGAATGTTCAAGTGGATTGTTTCTTCCTAAGATGTGTTTGTGTATGATGGCTTGTGCTTTGGAGTTTTCGTTGTAGCATTTAGAAACCACATAAGTGTTTCTATCTTTCAAGCCGGTCGCGCGGACGACAGTCCGTGCGTACGGTAGTCCGTGCGGGCAACCGGTGTGCGCGGGCAGAGGCAATCCGTCCGGATAGCCTGTCCGTGCGTACGACTTGGCCGTGCGGATGAAAATTGTTTGATTTTCATTTTAAGGCCTTAGTATCTCATGATCCGAAGAGTAATCCATTCAGAGGTCGTCCGTCCGGATTGCTCGTTCGTCGATATTCAAACCTTGTTTGGAAGGTGGGTCCCAAGAGTAGTCCGTGCGGGTGACAACCCGTACGTATGACCTGTGCGTGCGGATGGAAATCCGTGCGGACAGCTTGTTCGTGCGGACAGCTTGTCCGTGCGGACAGCTTGTCCGTGCGGACAGCTTGTCCGTGCGGACAGCTTGTCCGTGCGGACAGCTTGTCCGTGCGGACAGCTTGTCCGTGCGGACAGCTTGTCCGTGCGGACAGCTTGTCCGTGCGGACAGCTGGTCTGGTTGTTCCGTTCGTCTACACTTGGTTTCTGTTGTCGTTTATCGAGACGTTCTGATTACGTGGCAACCACTTGGAATCGTATTCTCACCCGCGTGACTAGACCGGTCAGGAACCACCCTAACTCGGCCTGTCGGCGACTCAGAACGGTCATCCCGGTTAACCCCGAAATCAGTTGTCCATGGGTAGGATTCCAGATCTAGAACTGGTGCATCACTATTGACGAGTCGAACACTAGAACTGATCGGATTCGTACCGGTTTAAAGGGTAAGAGAAGGAAAGAGCTTGGGTTCATTTCTTTCAACTCTCTTATCTTTAGAAAAGTTTAGATCTAGGTGAAGTTATTGTAAAAACTTGTAGAAATCGTTTAGATCTGAGATATTCTTGGTGGAATGAGGCCAAGCTTGAAGTTCTTATGAACTTCATGATGACGTCACCCGTGAATACCTCAAATCCGGATGATTTCATGGTTAAAAGTGAAGATTTGAAAGATAGAAATGTGTAGAATCGTGTAGTGATCAAAGATGTACAAGAATTAGTGCAAGATCTTACCTGGATTGAGAGAAATCTGAGAAAAGGTGAAGAATGCGTGTGGTTCGGACGTCACTTGCCAAAAGTGGAAAAAGTGGAGAGTGACCCGTGTATTTATAGGATGCCAAAAAGGGAAAGGGTGAGCCGTGCGCATGGCACGCACCCGGGTAGGCTATCCGCGCGGACTGGTCATCCGTGCGGACTGGCAATCCGTGCGGATTGGCCATCCGTGCGGATGCCGCCTGCTTTGGTGAGTTCGGTGCGATGTTGATTCGGTTTCGATTTGCGAGCGATTCGATAGGGTTTCCTAGTCAAATTACTTTCAGTCCCAACTACTTCTTATATGGTTCGACTCGGGATTCGGGTTCGGGTTTGTTTACATTCGAGTTAGACTTCGAGTTCTATTGAGTTCGCTTGATTTATCACAACATAGTCATAAAATAGACATGCACAAGTAACACGTAAGGCACACACACACGTATAACTGACAAGTAAAATACACAGTTCGAGTTACGATTTGATGTCGATTTGATTAGCATAGCTTGATTAACTTTATCGCATTGTTACTTCCTATCGTTCACAGTCGTAGGTCGATTGAAATACGGTTAGCATGACTCGATTATTGTAATGTACGACATTTACTCCACATAATCTAAATATAATCCAAACAATTCTACGAGTCACGTCGCGCGAAATCGGTCGTTGACTTTGACCTTGACTTTGACTTTCACTCGTGAAAACACGGGGTGTTACATTGGACTAGATGGCAGACTACTCTTGAACCGTCTTCATCAAAGCTGGCTGGTTATGGTGGTGAACGATTGAACTGGAGAATTGGACCAATGGTTGGTGTAGAGTAGCTAATTTTTTTTCTTTATGAAATCTTATTTACTACTTTAGATTTCATATTTTTTTCACACTACAAATCCATATTAGAGGATAACATGTTTTGATATAGAAATCATTTAAACGGAAGCATAGACAATATGTAGACATCAAATAGCAAAGTGCTTTTATCTTTACACTTTATAATCTGACCTGGCATGTCTTGAGGTACTCCCTCAATAAGACTCCATGCACTTGTAAGCACACACCCAAAAGAAAGAGTCTTCTTTAATTAATTTCAGCGTTTTATGGACCGGAATAAACGAGCCCTCAAAAACTTTTGCGTTCCGTGCATGCCATATCCTTCAAGTTGTTGCCGCAACGATAGTCTAAACAAGTCGCTTCCAAACTTTGCTACCCGGATTGTCCATAAGAACTTTCAGAATCTCCTTTAAAGAATAAAAGTTCCCAGGGGTTTTTAGCCGCAACCAAATGAATACACTCCACCACAGTCGTTTAACCTATGTACAATTAGCGAAAATGTGGTTCGGGTCTTCATCCGCAAAACCACATCTTGGACAGATGGGATCTGAGAGATTAACGCCACGCGAGAGTAAACCTTTTTTTGAAGCCACCTTGCCCAGAATTGCCCGCCACAACAGAAAGTTTGTCTTGGGAGGAGCCCAAGCATTCCACCAGAAATTACTTGTATCGGTTTGAGGCGAAAACCAGCTATAGCTAAATCCAAACAGAGGTCCTTCACTGAGAATTTTAATTAGTAATTATAATTTCACTCAAATGGATTTAGAAATCACAAATTAAAGTTGGTGATAAATCTCACACAACTACACTATCACTTTATGGTGATTTAATTGTTGAAGCCAATCAAACATCAACTTCAATGTATGACCTTTTATTTCTAAACCATACAAAACACTAAAATCAATACTGCAACAAATTACTTATATAAAATGTTTACATAATACATTTAAAAAAAAATTATTTTAACCATTTTTAACAATCATATTAAAATAAAAGAAATTCTAACGCGCACATTAGAAGACAAATGATTACAAAAATCATTATAAGACTTATTTGTTCATATCAATTCATGGGTGGATGAAAAGTCTACTTTAGATAGAGATATAAAACTCTAATCAAGTAACATAAAACTCTTATTTAAAGACATAAAAAAACTCTACTCAAGAGAATTTAACGTTTACAAAAAATGTATGGTTTACACCAATAATTCTGGTCTAACACACATGTTAGAGAATTTAACGTTTACAAAAAACGTATGGTTTACACTAATAAACCCGACAAGTTGTACTACATACATATTTCCCAAAAAAATATTTACAAGATCATAATCTCTAAAAAATATTTTTTTATTATAAATCTTTTTCGTGAACCCAAAATCCTTATAAGGTTTTAAGATTGTAGCAACAATCTCACGAATTCTGTTTTAAGTTTGTAGGAAATGGGTCACAATTTTATTAATAAAACAAATAAAAAATAAAGACACTCTCTTTAAACATCTGGGAAATTGTAGTACATGAACCGTGTACAAATTCAAATAAAAATAAATATGCACTACAACATATTTAATAAGACAATCGATTCAAAACAATATCTTCAAAAGATAAAGTCTTCAACTTGATCTTTAACCGCGTCTACTTGTATGGTTCATTGTGTTTTCAGTCCGTTGTGTAGGCTTCAACGAGGCCTTGAACCACGTCTTCTTGTACAATAATTTCCTACAAAAAATAACAAACAAATGTTGACGGTTGTGGCTGAGGCACGTGCTCAACACGTTTCCCTTAAAACAGATTTCGCGCCTCTACTAAAGACGGCGCGTCTGTCTCCCAGGGTACAACAACCGAAACAGTTTGTACTGCCGGAGAAAGCCACGCGCCCGAGGTTACATCGGATAAAAACATAGCGTTAGACCTTTTGAAAACTAAGAATAGAAATGTAGTTGAATCATGTAGAAAAACTTATCTCTATGTTTCCAACATATTGGTTATCAAGTAATTTTTCTCCAAAGACTCTTCATACATATCTTTATGTCTCTTCTTTTTATTCTTACTCTTGTAGTTTTATATATATAAACCTATCAAGTTAGGCACATAACCTACTTTTAATACAAGAGACACGGGGTAGAAAAACATCTCACTTAATTAGAGATAAAAACTCTAATAAATTGACAAAAAAACTCTACTTAAGAGTTTATATTCTATATCTGGTATTTAATTAGAGATTTATGAGAGACATAAACTCTAATAAAACCTAATAAATTGACATAAAAACTCTACTTAAGAGTTTATGTTCCATACAAATAGTCTAGTAAATAATTATCATTTCATTAAATTATAATTTCACTAAATTAATATCTATTCATTATATCTAAATTTCCAACACACGTTAACTTTATGCTCAATCATTGTCTAATCAAGTAAGCGTGGCTTTCAAAGTTAATTTTTCTAAACAATAATTTCTAGATTTTTTTTTAGAATAAATACATCACAACTTTATAGTAGTTATTTATCAAGTCAATGAGATAGTGATGGAGTAGTTGAGACAGGTTCGACTCCCACTATGCTTATTATTTTCTACAGCATCAAGGTAAGTGTGAATACGGGTGGCGCCGGTTCGTCTTGGATGAGAGGTAAGGTTTTACCGATTATTCTATTGTCGTGCTTTCGGGTGGGTGCAGGTCGGGTTTCCGCACATCTGGGAGAGCCAATGGGGTGACGGCGGTCGAGTAGTCGACCTTGGATACAGCGCCCGGTGTCACGGTAATTGACACACGGTTCCTTACCATTAAAAAATAGCTATTTATCAACTGGATATCCCCTTGATTATGCAGGTTTTCAAGGAAAATACAGGTAGATTCCATATTGGATTAATTCAATTTCATTTTAATTTAAAACTTAAGGGAAATGGCTCTACTGTCTACTCTTCTAATTAGGGATGAGCTCGGTGCCGTCCGGTACCGAACCGGTACCGGTATCGAAAATCCCCAAAAGTGGGTACCGGTACCGAATATATCCGGTTCGGTACGGTTCGGTACTGGTATTTGAGTGTAAAAACTGGTAAATACCGGTACCGAAAATGTCAAAAGTCGATACCGAAAAAGTACCCGGTCCGGTAAATTCGGTACCGGTTCCGGGTCAAATTTCATCCCTACTTCTAATTGTTTCAACTCTGTGTTCTCTTTCGACCATATCTGAAGTCTCCACCTACAACCAAACTAAAAATAGTCTTGGGGCTTCATATCTGTTTAAACCTTCAGATCCGTCTAGGGGTGCAAACGAGTCGAGCCGAGCCTGAGCTTGACCAGGCTCGAGCTCGAGCTCGATTAACTTATGAGAGCTCGGGCTCGAGCTCGGCTCGATTCGAACTTTGTTTTCAAAGCTCGAGCTCGGCTCGTTTGTATTTTCTCAAGCTCGAGCTCGGCTCGGGCTCGGCTCGTTTATTATCTATTAATTTCTATACTAATAAACAAAAATCTCTTTTGGACACGTGTCATTCTCTGGTAATATCTCACCATTATTTTTTATTTATCTTTTCTATTAAATAATAATAATAATAATATTGTTAAACATCAATTTAAGTATATCTATTTATCTTTTTCTTTTCATAATTTGAAATTGATTTTCTTTTTAACTCTAAAGTTTCAATATTTGTGAATTTAATTCTAAAGTTTCAATTTTTGGTATTTTAACCTCTTTGGTTAATTTGATTTTTTTACTTCTAATTCAAAAGTTTTCATCTTTTGCAATTTATCCCCTTTAATTTTTTTTACTTTCAACCCAAAGCTTTTCATCTTTTACAATTTAACTTCAACACTTTTTTTACTTTCAACCCTTATACTTTTCATCTTTCACAAGTTCTCCGTTTAATGTGTCGTTCTAAATTTTCCGAGTTAATACGCCGCAAATCATCTAATATTTCATTGGTTCTATCACATGTAATACACATGTTTCTAACCTAATAATAAATAAAAAAACAAATTAAAATTTTAATAAGTAAATAGTACAACGAATTTATCATTTAAATACATATCTTGACATCGTACGTGTTAATTGATTACAGTATGTATATTTAACTCGTGCAATATACGAAACATTTTAAAGATATAACTATATTGCTTATTATATAAAACTAAATTTATGCAACCCGTGTATTAAACGGGGTTATAAACTAGTTAGTATATTAAATAAAAATAATATAAATAATAGATTTTTTAAGCTCGCGAGCTCGATAAGTGAAGCTCGGGCTCGGGCTCGTTTACTAAATAAGCTTAGTTTTAGGTTCGAGGTCGGCTTGTAAACAAGTTTAAATAAGCTCGGCTCGACTCGGCTCGTTTACGCTAAGGCTTGATAAGGCTCGACGAGCCTAACGAGCTTCACATGCGAGGCTCGAGCTCGGGCTCGATAAACAAACGAGCTTTGTTTTTAGGCTCAAGCTCGGCTCGGGCTCGATAAGGCTCGACTCGTTTCGAGCTTTTTCTCGAGCCGATCTCGAGTAGCTCGCGAGCCGCTAGGCTCGTTTGCACCCCTAGATCCGTCATGTTCAAACCAAAAAGCTTACTTGCAGCCGGCAGAGGACGACAATTCGACGGTGTCATTGGAGGGTGGTAGTTTCAGAGTTCAATACACATATTCACTCTGAGTTTGGGTCTTCGGTGAGCCGTTCCTTGACGTCGTAGTTTACCTCACTCACACAAACACCACTGCTTCTCACCGTTTTTGTTGATCCTCCCCCACCGACGACACAAATGGTGGTCGAAAACCCAAGAAGGAATGCGGCTGTCGAACTCCTAGGTTTACCGCCACCATTCACCGGTGGTTACACCGTCGCGTGCCCGCCGTGATACCGTCGGAATCGTGAGCAACAAACTTTTCTCTCTCTTCCTGTTGTACATGACTCTTATTGGGCCAATTAAAAATTCAAGATGGTATACTTGGGCCGGGTACACAACCCAACTGTTTAGGGCCCTTTATCTAAATTGTGCCATTGTTGTTGAGTGGTTAGATTAGTGCCATATCATCACTTTGCTTGTAATTTTTATAAATTCAAAAAAAAGTATTCCAAATCGCCTCTTCCGGTTCTGCAATCGATTTCTGATTCCCCAACTCCGCTTCTGCAACCAGGTTTGTTTTCCAATGGATTGTTTTTTTTTTCGTATAAACTTAATTCTTCTTCATCATGTGCTTAAAATTAATGACAGTATTGAACTCATTGCTTATAGGTTTCTTGTTCTTTCATTCTAAGGCTTAATTTGGACACATCATTTTATTCTGTTGTAGTAACACAGACCCTTATAATCAAACCTGTAAATTTAGACGCAATGTTGTTAGTTTAGATAACTACTGTCAGCGGCGGATCTAGAAAATCCGCCAAGCCGTAACGTTTTATAAATAAGCCGTAACGAAATCGAAAAAACCTCAAATTTTTCCAAAATTTACACTAATTTTTCCAAATTTTTCCGCGCCAAGCCGTAGCGGGCGTTGCCCCCCGGCATAAGGTAGCTCCGCCACTGACTACTGTAATGGGTTTGGACTCAATTACGAGTAAAACCCCTTGTAAATTATGACTCTTTTATCATTTAAAGTAAACAAATTTATCTAAATCAAAGATAAAATGGGTAATTCATATGATTTAGATCATTAATCACTACAAAAGTTAAACAATTATTCATTCGATACATATGATTTACAATAAAAAAAAAAAAAAAAAAAAAATTCGATACACTTTTTTTAAGTAAAGAAGTTGATGAAAAAAAGAAGTAAACAAGAACATTTCTGAAACTGGAGTTTTTTCTGTTCAGTTTAGATGGAAGCGGGAATATTTCTTCGTTCAATGCCGTTAATTCCCTCTGGTCACCATCTTCCTTCTTTCCGGCAATACTCTAGGATTTCGGCCAACTTACAGGTTATATTTGTTCTCTCTCACTGTCTATTTATATATTACATCCAAACTATATTTTGAATTAAACAACTGAAGGGAGGTTACAAAGGAGCCAGGCCAAAGACGGAAGTGATCGCTGATTGGGTATCGAACAATGATGATGCTGTTAGGAGCTTGCCGATTTACGTAGGAGGGATCTCTCTATTGGGCGTTCTGTTTAACCGAACAGCTTCTGGCATAGCCCCGGTTGCCGATGCCTCCAGGTAATCAATTACCACTTTTAAAGTATGAACACATGCATATGTTAACATGCTTGCAAACTAACATTTTTTTTCTGAAAATGTCTTAATTAAAACATCAGTAGTCTGATTTTATTTATTTGAATCATCTGACAGTTCTCAGTCAAGAGCTGATCTACTTACAATCGGGTTAGCCGTAACCAACATTCTAGCTGGCCTGGTGTGGCTATCGATTCGACCGAAAACCATATCAGTGGTAAGCTCCCCTCTTTGTTGTGTCAGATCACATATCAATTCGATAAAGGAACCTCGCATTTCTGCTTGTGTACAAACGTCATCAAATGTGACCCGTAAATAAATTATAAATTCAGGTGCCACCTCGAGGTGTGGAGTGTGAAAGAATGCATTCCAACATTCCAGATGTTGTAGCTTCTGAATTAACATGGTATGGGCAACATAAAATACTTACGGCAAAAGTATGCTATATGCGAGGATGCATTCATCGCTAACGTACTTTTTTCAGGGCATGGGAATCATTGGAAACCGTTACATGCTGCAGGTCGCTTGTTATTGTATATGATGGTGTTTGTGTTCTCCAAATTGGATATGCTTCTGTAACTTCCTCTAATGACGGTGAAGCCCCAACAGTTGTAGATTCCGTTAAGTTGATGCAAGGATCGATCTATCAAGGTGTTATTAAGTCAGGATCACGTAAGTCACACACGTTGATATTCAAAATACCTATATAGGTTATTTATAAAGATCGTGATTTGAAAACTTTTAACGATTTTGACAGAGAGCTACTTGGCAAATTTATCTCTTTATCCTGGAAAATCTGAGCTCCCATTTCTCCCTTCAAATACGCAGGTATTACATACGCCTATTATTTTGCTCTTGCATATATTGAATCAAGATTTTAATTCCATCTGTATATCAACATTATTATAGGCGGTGATATTGCAGCCGATTGGAGATAAAGGAATTGGAATACTTGGGGGTGATACCATCCGTGGCTTCACAACATCTGATCAGGTGTGCATTAGCGTTTATGATAATTAGCGATATTAACATAATGACTCATTTCTGAATGTAAAGTGGAAGTTTTATTTTTTATGGTCACTATTGTGCTCTCACCATAGTCACAGGAAGCACTACCCTACCTGCGATCTACGTTTCGGATCGTTCATCGTTCGTACCGTACAAAATCGTACCAACGGCTCAATGTACGCGATCCGGATAGCTTTAATTGATAGTTTCCGAATTTTTAGATTATCTTACTCTTTTCATGAAATTCGCGTACCCGATAGTTCAAATTTCTAATTGGGATCGTAATAAAACACGTACCGGTTAGTTGTGGGTCGCTTTTTTGAAGACGCCATTAACACACTATTAATAGAGTATGAAATGTGACATTTTGAATTGAAATCTAATGAAAATTATATTTTATACTTTTTGTACATGATACGATTTACCATGGTACACCATACCACGTCCCGAATTGGCGTTCCCAAATGAACCTACCCCCAGCGTACCGAATTTTAGAAATGCATGAATTGCGTACTAATTTTGTACCATGTAGTGGAGCTTACTGCGATCCATATGACTATGGTTCTCACCTTCAAACCCCTTTGACATGTTGCATTCATATTTCATATTTCATGGTAACATTGTATTGTTTTTTACTTGACTCAACGGTTAATGAAATTGTTTTGACTATCTTTTGAATATCTATAGCAATCTTCTGGACCTAGTTCAGTGATGTTAAATTATTTGTAATGAATTATGTCAGGTGACATGTTAATCTTTTATAAAAGAGAAGTTTCTTATTTTCCTACACATATTTTTAATCCATCTATGATGCAAAATCTGCAGGCATGGATCACATTAATAGGAGAGAAGCTGGATGCAACACTTTCTAAGCATATAACCAGCAGCATTCCTTTGCCAAGTGGCACAGCAACATAGTGTTGTTCTTAGTTGAGCCGGTAAGTTTCTACACATTTATAATATTTTTTTTTGTCGACATTTTGGAAGTTTAGAAGATTATCTAGATATAGTAGTTGCTGCATCTCCAAACACTTTATGTATTTATTGGTTCGTTTATGTTATTAGAGACTCAAAAGTCAAAACGGAAAATGAATGACACCAACAAAATACTTGAACAGATTTCTTGTCTTAACTGTTTAGTTTAACGTACATAATGGTGTTTCTTTCTGATTGGTTGAGGGTTCTAGTCTCATGGTGAGTAGGATTCGAGGATGTGTGAGTTAGCCATTATGAATTTTTTTTTTATTTAGACTAAAATCATTATGAAAAAGAATTATTTAGACTAAAACTGAAAGACATAGAGAACTAGAATTAGAGCTTCTGTTCAATACTTTTTATACTTCTTGACTACTAGTAGGGTGCCCGAGCGATGCGGCGGGGCGACACTTTGCATTGCGGTACTCGTTTCTGGTAGTTTTCTTATTCGTATAATATTTATGATAACATTTTTGTGGTGGATATATGCCATAAGTGTTACACATGTCTAGTAATTGTTAAATTTAGAATTTAAATTATCAAGTACTTCAAGAAACCATTGGTGTAATAAAGTAACACACGAATAAGAAAAAATAAGTCTTAAACATAATTAAAAGTTATATAAAGTAGTGCACAAATAAGGAAAGATAAGTCTTAAACATAAATGTTGAAAACTAAAAGCTCAAGTATCAAGTAATTTGCATCATGAGGTTAAAAATTTAGTAATCATACGGTTTAAACATCTCAAAGATCTCATCTATATTGTCACACCATCATTTCTCATCATCGAGATCAACATCCTCTAGAATTTCTTGTATCTCTTCCTATTTAATTGTTACATCTTTTGGATGATGAATTTCTTCTTTGATCTCCTCTTTAACTGATACATCAGTAGTAGCTGCTTCTGCTGGAGCAGTTTGGGGAACTGAAAGAAATGTTAAGTTTTAGTTACATATGTTTTTATCATGTAATTGTTATATATAAGATATGATAGATAGGTATATATAACATTACTTGTTACAAACCTTTTAAAAAAAATCTATTCTTTTCAAAAATAAAATGTTTTGTTTATATATAAAATAAATAATTGTTTTACATATGTAAAGTTTTGTTCTTTTATAAAAATTAATAATGAAAAGACAAAAAAATATTGTTTTTTTTATTTTATAAAAGTTAATAATCAAAAGACAATTTTTTATTTTATAAAAGTTAATAATCAAAAGACAAAGAAATAAAATATAAGTTGTTATAATTGTAAAGTATGTTTATTTTATTGGTTAAATTATAAAGTATAATTTTATTCTTTAAAGCTCATAACTTTTTTTAAATATCCACATAGTACTCATCGAATAAACTTTAAGTTTAAAATTTTAGTTTTTATAAAAATAAAAAATAGTATTCGACTCGTAATTACGTTTTAAACCTGTAACTTAAATTGCTAAATTTAGTTTTTTTTACAGATATAAAAATTTATATTTTTATAAAATTTCAAGAACTGTTTTTATAAAAAAATAGGATGTTAAGAGTTTATATTATTATTAATTTTATATCATACTAAGTTTAGATTTTTAGTCCTAACTAATTTTATCTATACGAGTATACTTTTAACTTATAATCCCTAAAAATATGCAACACAATCTACTATGTATCTAGTCAAGTTGGTAAAGAATTCTTTTGAAACTGAATAATATTATCTATAACAATATAGTTGAACTTATAATTTCTAAAAATTTGCAATACAATTTAGTATTTATCAAGTAAAGATTGTAAATATCTGGAGTATTTTATTTATATTACTTGTTACAAAAAAATGTTTATAAAAGAATTATTTTTTTTATAAAAACAAATTTATTTGTTTATAAATAAAGTAAAAAAACTGTTATACACATGTAAAGTTTCGTTTTTTAATAACATAACGAACATGTTAATATGAAAGATATACGCAAAAATAATACTTAAAAACCAGCAAAATCAATACCTTAGAAGCTTGTTCGTCAACTGGGTTGTTTAAATTGTCATGTTCATCATGCAACTGGATCTGAAAAATCAATTAAGTTAACATTCACATAAAAGTAAATAAAAGAAAACAATTATTCTCTACTGCAATATAACAGAACTGACCTTAGAATTTTCAATCTCACATGCTTGGTTTTTCGCAACAATTGAATTCATAACTGGATCCATTTTTTAATTTTGTTTAGTAATAGATATAAGGGGTGTCCCGCTATGTATTTATAGTAGTAACTATATAAGTGTATTAGGGTTTAATTTTAGATTTGCCACCCCTTTATTTAGGAAGTTTGTTGCGGTTAGTTTTAAGTTTTTATAAGATATATCTAAGTATAGATATTAGGAAGTTTTAATAAAATAAAATGTGACATAATCAATTCTCAATTAGGCAAAAATAATTAGCTATGCAAAGAAACAATGAACAGGTAGAAAAAACTTAAATAGAAAAATAATTTTAGGGCAGTAATATTATCTTTATTTTGTACGATAAAGATTTTAACTTTATTTATCTTGAAAATATTAGTTGTTATTTTCTTCTTTAATCACTTGTACATTAAAGCATTATCGACTTGTACCTTTTAATCCGTGCGTCGATATTGAACAAGACAACTACCGAAACGTCGACAAAAATGTGTAGGTCATAATGCTATCTTTGGATTTTTTTTTAAACAATATAGTTTATAAGATATGTCAAGAATACGTAAAAAATTGTAAGTTTGTTGTGGAGGTGTAATTGTAACTAATTATTTATAATTTTGTTAAAACCTCAGGGATTTAGATTTAAGTGTAATAAGTTTAGGGGCTAAAAAATAATTAGTGTTTAAAAGACCAAACTACCCTCATTTTAGGGGTCTTTCTATAAATAAAGGGGGGAAAAGTTTTTATTTTGTGGGTATCTTATAATACCCCTCTCTCATGCATTATAATATAGTATAGATTAACATTTGTCAAAGATAGTCATTTATGTTGCAATGATATGTCCCATGTGTGCCCATCTCTTTGTATATAGTAAAGAAAGATTGTCAGTCATAGGTCATACCTCATCAATTGATTGAAATAAAGAGTAAACTGCTAAAATGGTCCCTGCGGTTTGGTCACTTTTGCCACTTTAGTCCAAAACTCACCTTTGAATCTGGGTTCCTATGGTTTCAATTTTGTTGCCATTTTTATCCAAAAGCAAAATCTGGTCAGATTTGATTTTTCAGTTAACATCTAGCTTTTTTTGTCTTTTCCTCCCTTTTAATGAAGGGCAATATGGTCATCTTTTTTAAATTTGTTATAATAAAACGTTAAAAGACCATTTTTCCCTTCATTAAAAGTGAGGTAAAAAGCCAAAAAAATAAAAATAAAAAATTGGAGGTTAACTGAAAAATCTGAGCAGATTTTGATTTTGGATGAAAATGACAACAAAATTGAAACAACAGGGACCCAGATTCAAAAGGTTTGAGTTTTAGACTAAAGTGGCAAAAGTGACAAAACCTCAGGGACCATTTTGGCAGTTTACTCTAAAAAATAAGTTATGATATCTATACTAAAACATATGTTACAGAAAAGAAAAAATAAATAACATGTGATTTAATGAACATGTACCTGTTTCCTGAGTGTATGTCCCAAAGTTGACAGAACTGGAATCATGATCCAGCTTTGCAAATTGATGAAACTCAAGCTTGCCTTCAAATATTGGTACTTCTCTTAAATGGGGTGAAAATCAAGTGGTTTCTAATTGTGTAGACCGTAAGATGTATTATGATTAATGATTTAACGGGTACAAAAAAGATTTATTATCTTGTGGCTGCAAGATTCTTAGACCAGGTTTACTGTTTCTATTACCATGTCTAAATGAATACTAGTAATTTTACAATTTTTATTCTTTCTTTTTTCATACTATATTTTTATTCATTCCGTCACGTAAGAAACTTCTTCTACATACACATACTATAACAGACTATACAGTCTTAGTTATTTGTTGAGTGATAAATAAATAACTTGTTTGAAACTAACCTAATCATACTTGTGCTAATTCAATTCTTGTTCTTGATGAAAAGATCATGTGAAACAAGGAACACGATGGGTATTGACCAGTGAGTACCCATTACCCAGCGGGTATGGGAGCGGACATGAGACACAATTTATAAGCGTATTTGAGACGACACCCATCTATACATGACCTATTTAAATCCCTACAGGAGATAATCATCCTCCACTTTCAATACCAGTACATTAATATTCAAGTACATTTATATATTTATTCACATGAACTGTCTATAGCATTATGATTTATGAATTTTTTTAAGTATAGTCCTGAGAACTAACTGAAAGTGGTGAGCTCCGTAACCAAAAGGTTGAGAGTTCAAATCATGAATTTTGAAGGTGGTATTGATGTGTATATATAAAGTTTTCATACGAACAACTATTAGAACAAATATGAACATGCCATTGGGGTTGGTAGCTCAATGCTAGAGGCAAAGTCTTTGGGAGTACCTAAGGTTTGGTCCGTTTGGATGTCAATAGTTGAACAGTATTAAAGAAATTCGTGTTTTAATAAAAAGGAAATATTAACATAATTATGAAAGACATAATATATACAAAAACACCAAGCTTAAAGGAAATTAGCTATATACATCAATGGAAATTAGCTATAATACAATTAGCAAACTTTATGATTAGTGTCCTCACTTTTTTTTTTTTATCTTTTTTGTGTTTTATTTATATTTTTACCACTAAACTTTTGGCATTAATACGTATAACCTCATAATTTCTAAAGACTTTGTAATTGAGTTTACGTGTTTATATTTATGTACGTATCAGTATAAATTCAAACTGATTTACGTTTCGATGTAATTATTTTCCCGAAAATGAGTTGGGTTAAATCTAGTATGTTCTTATGCTTATTATTGTGTACGTTTTTAGTTGGTCTACGTTTTGACACGATTTTTTTTTCCTAAAAATGAGTAATATAATACGTTTTCGTGCTTATTTTTATGTACGTTTTTAGTTGGTCTGTAGTTTGACGTAAATTTTGTTAGGAAACGACTTGGGTCAAATATAATACATTTTCAACAGTATAAATTTGAGTCAGTTTACGTTTCGACGCCACCGCAACGCACCGTACCATTCTTTAACTAAAAAAACAATTTTTTTTTTCTTATATGCTTATTTTTATGCACGTGTTGGCATAAATTCAAGCTGGTTTACATTTAGACGTAAAGTTTCATTAAAGTTATATTTAAGATACCGTTTAAATTTTCATTTACAAGTAACTTAAAATCAACCCCCACCGTGTCCAAGTTAAATTTATTTTTATGGTTTTTGATGAATGTAAAACATGTAAAGATATTCTTTTGCGCGTATTCTTTCGGTTGCTATACTAAAAATAGATATTGACCGAAATGCGCGCGAGTAATCTAACTAGTATTATATATATTGTTAGTGAATGATCATGAATAGTAACTTTATTTTTATAATAATATATAGCTTTTTATTTAATATATTATAATAGTTTATTATTATATTTACTTTTAATAACATATTTTTTTTTCTTTTTTAATCATATATTTCCTTTACCATTTTTATTAATAAAGTTTTTTTTTTCTTTTTTATCATGCATAGTAACTTTATTTTTATAATAATATATAGATTTTTTATTTAATATATTATAATAGTTTATTATTATATTTACTTTTAATAACATATTTATAATTTTTTTCCTTTTTTTTAAATCATATCCTTTACCATTTTTATTGGTAATTCTTTTTTTAAAACGTATATCAATTTATCAATTAATTTTATACTTTTTTAATAGTTTACGTTTATAATTTTTTTTTCTAAAAACTTAAGTACGTAGTTGTGTTTGATTTTTTCCTATAAGTTTTGTTAAAACAAAGTTATACTCAAAATAAAGTATTTATTTGTTATCATAAAACAGTACGGTGATAAAGTAAACCGTTCTAATGGTTTGGCTTTCTAAACAACATACTTTATTTTCAAATCACGTTTGTTTTACATTATCATTTACTCGGTTTCGCCGCAACGCGCGACGCCGAAAAAAACTAGTTAACATAATTATGAAAGACATGATATATACACAAACATCAAGCTTTAAGTGCTGTAGGGAATCTATTAAATGCAAAACAGTAAATGAAACCCAATTTTCTTATGGAGATTTGAGCCAAGAATGGTGGTGAAAACACATTTATATCTTGATTTGTATGGAATCCATATCCTACACAGTTTCTCCACGAAATATATAATTCACAGGGTTTAACCCCTCTATATAATGAAAAATAGATATGTAGCAATCAATGATAGGCTAAGCTTTAGGAAATGTGCCACATGTTTACTTCCTAGCGTAACGTGCTATTTCGATTGTTTCACACGCTACATACACCATTAATTGTTGTTAAAACCATCAAGCTTATTCATCGACACAAGTAAGTGCAATGAGGCTTTATTTTAATTTTAGATTTATCAATCCACCAAGGGCATCCGCAATCGAATGGATTCACAAACAAAGCTATGTCGACCACTCCATGGACTTTTTGACTCCCTTCTCCGTCGCACAGTTTCTCCACGAACGTCTCCTTCCACGTTCATAGCCACAACCATCTACTATCGAAAATGGTGACGCCCTTGAGCCTTTACCGCCATAAAGAGACACTTATGCGCTTGTGGGCTCACAAACACCCCGTTGCAGATGACCTAAGCATTCCTTGGGTTAATTGGTATGAGTATCAAGTGTAGTAAAATTGTAAAATGCTACCTAATCCAAAACCTTAGAGACCAATCTA
>JARYGA010025827.1:0-28597 GCA_030545235.1 Helianthus tuberosus
ACCAACACACCATACTCCGAATGTACAAGTGAAGGATGATGACGATACGCAACAAAGTCAACACCGTATTGACACCCGGACCTCACAACCCAATTCTTGGCCCGTAGATGAGAATAAGCCTTGAAACTGTCAACGAAAGATGGCTGTTTCGAAACCATATACTGCCATAACTCGTTGTTCGATTTTGGATGATGATCACTGTCTACTATCTTGATACATGTTAGAGAAAAGCATAGGTAAAAGGCTTCCTGTAAAGTAAACTGAAACCATTGTTTATGTTTATCAAGTGTGATAACGGGTCGACCAAAACAGGTTTGGTTTAAAAGATGGGTCTGTTGAGGATCAGCTGCGAGAAGAACACTGCAGCCTGAGAGTATTCCTTGAGAATTGGATTTGAGTAGAGACGATTGAAGATCTGAAATGGAGTTTGAAATGGGATTTGCAAGTGCTTTCGCTTTCGAACCTTTCCCTTTCCATCTTGGCCCCGTTGCAACCTTGACAAGATATTGAAATTTGAAATACAAACAGTCAAGCAGCACAAGTATGAACAGATACAAAGAGATATCGAAATTCAAAATATGAGGAAATTTGAAAATGGTAGGAACCTGAAGATGGTTGGGTCTGACATACGGAGTTTGACCAGAAGGAAGGTTGTGATACGCAACGGAATCAACGGTTTCTTCTTTGTTGTTTGCGGGCTTCATTTGGGGAAGTTTTTCAATGGAGATCGGCGGTGATAAAATTAGGGTAAACACATGTATGTAGTATCTTTTTCACTCTACACACGTTTCCAAAGTTTTGTTTTCTTTTCTATCACTTATTATATATACGTTTAGATTTCTTAGCTGTCACGTCATATCCTTAAAAATCCTTAAAATCTCTTATTTCATCTCTAAGGGTATCCGGGGCACCATGCGGGGAGTTGTTCGGTGACCCCAGTCCCCGAGCGGGAACACCGGCGCCATCACCGCGGGGACCGAAATCGGTGACCAAGATCGGGGTGTATTCACCGATGAGGGGATCGAGGTTTGGGCTTACATACTTGTACCTTGGGCTTACATACTTGTACACACCTAAGAGAGGAGTGCCGCCATCAAATTGAGGGTGTGAGGGGAGTTAAGAGGGGAGTTGACGTGGCGCGTGCTGATTGGCCGTGCGTAAGAGAGGGGACTCCCCTTAGAGGTAAGGGGAGTCCCCCTCTCACCCTAATCATACAAATATGCTTACCCTTTTAATTTCCACCTCATTAGGCTATGCGGTATGGTGACCATCCTCCCTTGGAGGATGATCCGCCACGTAGGCGCCACATCATAGTGCTACAGAGAATGATCCGCCATGGCAAAACACTGGAAATGGGAGGATGATCCTACCCCACTAATTATGGCATTTTTTTTTTAATTTTTGCAAAGGAAACACATTGAAAAAGGGGTGGGTTTTGTCTTCTTCTGGATCGTCCCAAACGTCTCAAAGCCGACGAACTCGACGCCGACTGAGGGGGGCGGCGTGGTGTGTGCCTCGTCGCCGGAGCTAGACGGATGGGGGACGCTCCCCATACCGTCTAGCCATACTTACTCACTACAAACAATATTAAAATAAAACATTTTGTTCTTTTACTTTGGGCCCACTCACTTACATAAACAAAGCCGTGAAAGGACTTAGATATTAAGGGCATCTATGGACAAAATCTCACAATGCTAAGGGCTTGTAAGAGCCTTTAAGGGCATCCCTCCAATGGATGCATTAGAGATAGTCTTATTGTTCTTGTAATTGTTATTATTATCTTTATTTTTATTTTTTGTCCTCTTTGTTAATACTGTTATTTTGTATATATTACACCGATTCCCTTTGGCAGTAAGACCTTTCTATACAATGCCTTGTCCTGACGACGAGGCTTATAGCAACTCATTTGATGTCTTCCTTAGAGGCAAGCCACCATGAAGTTTACATTTTGTTTCAAGTTTTAGAACTGAACATGTGTAATATTTGGATATCAAAAATTTTATTTCCTTGAGACAACGTAAGGATAACATCGCTCTTTCCTCGAGATCCGCAAAGGCTCGAACCATAGATCTGTTTTTGGCTTTCTGGTATATCTGGCAAAGTTAAGTTAATAATTTTTACGATTTTTCAAGGGAACCATTTTTCGGTCTCATGTATGTTTATACTATTTTGTCTGATAGGGGAATCTACGTTTATACTATATTGTAAAGCAATATGTACAAATGCATTATGCATTTCTACTCATGAGAATCTTCTGTATTGACTCTTTTTTTTTTGTAAACTTTTTTTTTTTTTTTTAAATCTCCTGCGGGTTTATCTGACGCTTGAATACATTTTATGATTTTATACAATAATGCCCAAGTCCCTAGTTCGGTTTACAATCGATATACACGCACTTCTTACAATTACAAAGGTAGATTATTGATAAATACACACCCATCGTCTCAACGACTATTGAGTTTTAGGCTCACACGCGTACCTTCAAAATCAATCAACAAGCTAGTTGATCTCTATATGTCGAAATCTCTTCAAACACAGGGAGTCTTCTTGACCTCAATGGAGTCCATTGGTTTATCAACTGGTCAAGCCCCTCAATGAAAGCATCCTCCAAAGTTACCAGCCCATGGGTGGGCCCGGGTTGCACCTGAGCCGACCGCCATGGCTCTAACTCCTGAACCAGCTCCTTTGTCCGGTTCAGTAACTTAGGGTCATTAGACCCCAAAATCCTACCTTCCAACACGTCTCCAAGAATCGTGTTGGCCTCTTCGTATCTACCTTGTTTGACTAAACAAAGGCACAAATTGCATGCTTTGTTAGCGTCAGGGTCTATCTCTTGAGCTTTACGATACACCGCTTCTGCTGCTGCGAAATTCTTTAGCTGCAAATATGCCCACCCTAAATTACCCTGCATCGCATTCGGTCCAAGGGTAAATTAGAAATTTCACTTTTCATTTATGACCCATTGATTGATTCTACAAATGCTTAATGTGCATACCAGTATCCTTGAAGTCTCTTGCTTGATTGTAACTTGGAATTTTCTTCCATGTGATCGCGCGGTCTTCGTTGGTTTTCCGTTGAACGTTTCTCCTTGATATATCATCCGAAGCTTTTGCTTCAAAAGCTCGATCTGCTCCTCTATTTTCCCACATTTCTACAAACCGATGAAAGCTCATTTTAGTAACCCATGAACACAATTGTAAACGGGTTGCTATAAATTTCTAAATGTGTCAAACCGGTTGGGGGGTTGTAATAATTAATAAAAGGGTTACATGGGTCATAAACGGGTTAACAGGTCGATGTGTTTAGTTAAATGGGTTGGCAAGTCGACTTGTTTAAATAAACAAGTCAACCCAAGCACGGCACATTAACTAAACAGTTCAACCCAAAAACATATGTTTAATTAAACATGTTAGATAATAAGATATGACAACTATTTTTATGTCATGTTTCGGGTTGTATAATAAATTGCCACTCCTAAATGGCTACACTTGTAAGTGTGTTAAGTTACCTTGTATAAGTCAATTAGAACATTGTCTAATGATTCTTGAGCTTGTTTGGAGCAGCGATCCCTAAACGATCTAATAAGTTCGATAGCTTCTTCGGCTCGATCTTGTTGTTTCATAACCACTGCCATGTCTTTTAGGGCACTATCAACTCTATCTCCCGCATTTATAGCTTTCCAAAACATGACTATAGCTCCATCTGGATCCTTTTCTACAAGCTGTAAATAAAGAAAGATTTTTTTTTTTTAATAAAATTATGGGCATCATAAGTCATAATTTAACATAACCACGTGGGTCTTTTGGGTTTGCTACCAAATTAATTACTAACATCATTCCTACAATAAGTGGACCATAAGATGTTACACCATGAGCCCATAACCACATGGTCCATATCCAAACCCATGTAACTCATACTTTCATTGATTGAGACTTTAAATAAATATACTCTTCTATTGTGCCAACTACCAAGAATAGCCATCTTTACAAGATTAAATTAATAAGTTTTAACATCTTTTTAAAAGTTTTAGGTAAAACCATTAAAATTGGATACCACTATTTGTCCTTGCATCACTAGAAAAAACATGAAAAACGATGTTACACATTTTTATTTGTAAAATGAATTACTTTTATCTACAAATCAACCTCACATCTACCCATTATTATAAATATAGGCAAAAGATCAAATACAAATAAACTTAACCTACTAAACATACAAATTGAAGGAAAAGTCAAAAAGACAAGGTGGCATTTTTGTAATTACAACCAACTATCAAAGTTACTATACAAATGTGAACTCAACCAAAAATACCTAAAAAACACATTTTTTTTTTAATTTTTTGAGTAAACTGCAATTTTACACCCTGAGGTTAGGGGTCATTGGCATGTCTACCCCCCCTAACGAAATAATTGCAATTTTACCCCCCCACTGTTCACTGTTATGTCGCAACCTTACCCCCTGTAACAGTCAACGGTAGTTTGACCATTATATGTGAGGGTATTTTGGTAATCTTACCCTATATTATTATTATTATTATTATTTTTATTATTATTATTATTTAATCATCATCTTCTTCAAATAGATCTGAAGATCCATTTGCAAAAAAAAAAAAACAAAAAAGATCCATTTGCAGGAGAATTCATCATCATCATCATCAACATAAGCCCAACAGATCTGAAGATTATTTTTGCAGGAGAATTCATCATCATCATCAACATAAGAACCTCCATTTGCAGATCTGAAGATCCACAAGAACCTCCGTCGGCCATCATCATCATCACTGCCACGCCGCCATCATCTGGACACTCCCCTGCCGTCGCTGCTCTCATCATCTTCAAATAACCCACAATCCATCATCATCTTCAAATTATCATCATCATCATCTTCAAGTAACAGATCTGCAACAGATCTGGACATCATCATCATCATCATCATCAGTTCATTCTGCGTATGAACAGATCTGGACACTCCTTCTTCGATTTAGTCTTCATAAACCCAAACAATTTTCAAGACTCTCCAACCCCAACAATGAAGGTCTTAGTGGCCACTATCACCAATGTTCAAGGTTGGATGTCACTGATTTAAATTCAAATCACACTTATTCCTCTCCCCTTTTTTTCAACAATTTGAGGAAAATACACAACTGGATTCAACCTCCAACAAAGACCCAAACCTCTATTTCACAAACCCTAGAACCCGACCCGCCAAAAAGATCCATAATCAAGCACATACCACCAGACCTAACCACCTACGGTGGCGGCTTCTGGATCTCCGACGACGCCCTTCTAGATCTTTGATGACGGCGGCGGCGGATATGAAGTTTTAATGTTTGAAGTTGGGTATATAATTATGAGTGTCCAGATCTGTTCATCATCTGGATTTCATCATCTGGATATGAGGTTTTAATGTTTGAAGTTGGGTTTGATGATTTGTGTAAGAATGAACTGAAGTTGGGTATATAAGAATGAACTGAAGATCCATAATCAAGCACTTAGGTCGGATATGAGGAAAATACATCACTGAAGTTGGGTATATAAGAATGAACTGATGATGATGATAAACTTGATTATTGATTTTTTATATATATATAATTTTAATAGACAGGGGCAAAAACGACTTTTCACACATTATAACGGTCAAAACAAACGTTGACTTGACAGAATCTGTTAACAGGGGGTAAGGTTGCGACATAACAGTGAACAGTGGGGGGTAAAATTGCAATTATTTCGTTAGGGGGGTAGACATGCCAATGACCCCTAACCTCAGGGTGTAAAATTGCAGTTTACTCTAATTTTTTTATAAAAAAATCGCTAGATTTTGTTAGCAAAAAAAAAAATTAAAAAAAAATTGGGGGTGGGGGGTTTAGGTTTTTTTTTTTTTTTTTTTTTTTTTTGGGGGGGGGGGGGGGGGGGGGGAGGGGAGGGGGCACGTGGATCTTTTGGGTTTGCCACCAAATTAATTACTAACATCATTCCTACAATAAGTGGACCATAAGATGTTAGGTTTGCCACCAAATTAATTACTAACATCATTCCTACAATAAGTGGACCATAAGATGTTACACCATGAGCCCATAACCATATGGTCCATATCCAAACCCATGTGACTCATACTTTCATTGATTGAGACTTTAAATAAATACTCTTCTATTGTACCTACTACCAAGATTACCCATCTTTACAAGATTAAATTAATAAGTTTTAACATCTTTTTAAAAGTTTTAGGTAAAACCATTAAAATTGGATACCACTATTTGTCCTTGCATCACTAGATAAAACATGAAAAATGATGTTACACATTTTTATTTGTAAACTGAATTACTTTTATCTACAAATCAACCTCACATCTACCCATGATTATAAATATAGGCAAAAGATCAAATACGAATAAACTTAACATACTAAACATACAAATTGAAGGAAAAGTCAAAAAGACAAGGTGGCATTTTTGTAATTACCACCAACTATCAAAGTTACTATACAAATGTGAACTCAACCAAAAATTCCTAAAAAACGCAATTTTTTTTAAATATTTTTTATAAAAAAATCAATACATTTTGTTAGCAAAAAAAAAAAAAAGAATTGTGTGTGTGTGTGTGGGGGGGGGGGGGGGGGGGGGGGGGGGGAGGTTTTTTAGGTATATTTGTAGAGTAACTTTGATAGTTATTGATAATTACAAAAATGCCACCTTGTCTTTTTGAGTTTTCCTTCAATTTTTATGTTTAGTATGTTAAGATTATTTGAGCAAGAACTTTCCCTTATAAATATAACATAATGTCACTAAACATCACTATCAAAATAAATATATCTATAGCATAGTCTGAAAAAAACAAAACTTATATATGGCGCGTTTGACAAATATAGCTCCTAGTAGTAGTTGGTGGACCTTCATTCATATAAGTGTACGATAGAGTAGCTTTTATTAACATATTTGGTGCGGTTTCCCTCTTAATAGAGGGTGAATTTGTGCTTCGTTCCCGTCCAAGTAGAACATATACGAACATCTTAGCATAAAAAAAATTATATACGGTCATGGCCCAACCCCAGACAAACCCCGAAAAGACCGAGATCACCCACACTAAACCGATTCAGTCTTAGGGGCTGTTTGTTTAGCTTTTAATGAGACTTTTAATGGTTCAGACCCCTTACTGATCAGCACTTAATGGTTCAGACTGTTTGTTTCGTGAGCCGGCTGAGTCTGAATGGTTAAACATTTGTCTCTGAATGGTTGGGCATTATATTGGCTCTTAATGGTTCAGACCTCTTACTGGTTCAGTACTTAACCATTCAGAAGTTGTCAAAGAGTCTCTTAGTCTTTTTATTTTTTAAAAATCTTGTGTTCAGCCCGGTCCGCTTTCGACCCGATTCACACCCGTTAATGACAACAAGAATAAAAATGGTAGTCCAACAAGAATATAATATGATACCACCCCTTTGGAGTGTTGCATAACAACATATGCCATAGAATAAAAATAAAAGGTTTCTTAGTGAAAAAAAGGATATGGATGCAACATACCAAGTTTAACTTATTTTGTATGTTTGATGATGTGTTAAGTAATTTGAGTGGTTTACAAATCACCTCTTATATAAGATGTAAACACGTTACATAGTAACAAACAAAGAGTTATAAACATTTTATAATAAGGTGATTTCTACACCATAAAAATCAATTATTCATAATAAAACTCTACCCATAGAATTATAGGAACACTTAATTTAAGTCATTTTCTTTGGAGAATTACCAAAAGGGTCATATTTGACTAGAACTTTTCCAAAATAGACATAGAGTTCTAGGTTTAACCAAAGTGATCAACCCTCATTTCCTTCGATCAAAAGCCGTCACAAGAGCTCCGCCGGCTAAAACAACTAGAATTTAGCTTTACACTTTTTGGTAAAAAAAAACGATGACTAAGCGGTAAAGGCGTTGGTTAAGCCCGCACTTTTGCTAGCTCAATTTCCGTTTTGATGATTACTTTGGTAAACACAAAATTTAATGTGTATCTTGAAAAAAAAATCTGGTCATAGGATAACTATTTATGTAATTTTCCCCTTTTTTTATTAAGTTTGTAAAAAAGGTTGATCAAGAATTTTTGAGTTTTTTCCCAAAAGGGTGTTGGTGGAAAAGTTATTTACCAAAATGGGTTATTTGAAAAATAATTACTAAAATGGGTGTTTTTCTATATTTCTTTATTTTTAACTAATATGTTATAATTCTTCTATTTTTATTTAATAAACCTATCACATTTGTGTTCTTTTCTTCCATCTAATTCATTATATAGATTTTTAAACTAACTTATTAATTATTATATTTTTTTTTCTTTTTTTATAATGAAACCCATGTTAAAACAAACTGAGATCGTTGAATTCATTTTATTTTTAAATGCTAATACCTCTCATCTACTATTTTAATTTAACTTTTTAAGAGTAATTTTTCATTTACTATTGTTCGTGTAGTTGATTACCAATTCAAACGAAAACCTATAATTTATCGTTTCCTAAAGTTACATAAATTTTATTAACAACCAGTAGGCAAAATATTTACGTAGATTGATTGGTTCATAATTTTATTGGCCAACTCGATACTTATTATTATTTTTATTATCAAATTATTTTTTAATACCCACGAGCAACATTTATTTCATTCACTTAATGTAAACATGAACACATGTCTCGTTTACAAAAAAGAAAACCATGTTTGTGTTTGATTGTTTGTTCGATTAAAGTTAAATAAATGAACATGAACATGATACTTTAGTGATCGTTTACACCTCTAAAATTAGAATGATTTAGCTTACATAAATGTAAAAGGAAATAAAAGAGAAGGCGTTAAGAAAAAAGAATTATATTTAGGTTGGTTAAAAAGTAAATACGATCTAAAGAGTAATTGCTTGGAGAAAATAAATTAAAAACATATATGGTTAATTGAAAAAAAAAAGAAAATATAATAGATTAGTTAATAATAAAGAAATAAGAAATAACACTCATTTTAATAATTTTTTTAAAAATCACCCATTTTTGTAAATATTTTTTCCACCCTCTCCAATTTGGGAAAAAAAGTCATTGCAAAACATCTATTTTGGTAATTATTTTTCAAATCACCCATTTTGGTAAATAATTTTTCCGCCAACACTCTTTTGGGAAAAAACTCAGATTTTTTTTATTAATTCATTTTCTTCTCGTAAAATTAAATTCAATGGTTGAATAGTTGACCACAGTAATTTCGGTCAAAAGTGTAGCACTATGAGATCCACTTATCCAAACCCTACACATGAGCGCTTCACCGCAAAGCAAACCATTTATGCAAATTATTATTTAACCCTAAATTCATTCCTAACAACTTTTTAATGCAGGCGACCCGGACCGACCCGGTGATTTGGAACTTGACTCATGACCCGGCCCGACCCGCAAGAAGACCCGCACGGATTATTCTTTATGATTTAATATTTTAAGTTTATCTTTATTTTTTGGTACTTTATTTGGTTTCCTTTTATCCGTTTATTTTGTTACCTAATTTTGTGGTTATAGGATCTATTTATAAGGGTCTTGGTTATTGTAAACGTTGGTTGATTTGTTTTGATTAAAGAATTTGTGTTCTTAGAACCTTTGGGTTCAATTTTCGGTCTTTGATTAATCCTTAGTGTTTGAGTCATTTGATTGCTAAGAAAAACTGCATCACTTTTTTTTTTTTTTGAAAAATAAGTAACAACTAATCAACCAACTGATTATTATTAAACCCTAAATTCATTCATGCAATAATCAAATATCATCATCATAACTAAAATTAACAATTAATAAACCAAAACAGTTGAATCTTCCTGTATGCTATAATCTTTTAACTCAATTAATAAACCCCTACTTGTCATGTAATTTCTTGTCATCTTTTTTTTGTTAACCGGATAGTTTTTATAAACTTGCCTAACAAAAAAAAAAAAAAAAAGGATTAACAATAAACGTAACATTTAAAAAAAAACTAAATCTAATAATTAATAAACCTAAATATTAATTATACGTTCATCAATCTCATTATTGCACCGGTTTTTATGATAAATCGAGTAATCATATCTTTAAAACAGACCAAACACACATACAGTTTGATCATATGGTATTCATAATTCACAACAAAAACAAACTGAAAATTTAAAAAATACGAAAACAGATCTAACGTAGGAACCTGAAGATGTTTGGCTCTGACGTAGGGACTATCACCAGAAGGAAGCTTGTGAAGCACGTGATACGCAACAGAAACGGTTTCTTCTTCGTTGTTTGCGGGCTTCATTTGTGAAAAAGCGGTTGGTGAAATGAGGAATTGTGAGTGTAGAAGTTGAATATGAGGGTTAGGGGAAGGTTTTCAATGGCGAATGTGAGGGGGGAGATGATAAAAGTGGGGACAATGAATGTGGCCGTGAAAGAGGGAAGGTTCATTCGGTTTGGTTAGTTGAATCGGCCATAGGGAGCAGACTTATTTATTCGCCACGCATCACTGTCACGTATGCCAAATTTTTTTATTTTTATTTTTACGGGTAGATCACCCGCAGTGCCGGATCTAGGATTCCGACCAAGGGGTAACGTTATATAAATAAGCTGTAACGAAATCGAAAAAACGTTAAATTTTTTCAAAATTTACACTAATTTTTCCATTTTTTTTCCGAACAAGGGGTAGCGGGAGTTACCCCTACCAAAGAGGTAGGTCCGCCCCTAATCACCCGGTTAGGCTTAGACATTTGGTCTTTGATCAGCTAGGTCATGAGTAGGAATCACACGACTGACATATTATTGTCAGTTTAAACCAGTGCCATAGTTCGTCCCCCGTAAGATTAGACCCTGAGACCTCACGAGCAGGAACCCCACATAAGGGTGTCCGGGGTGGTCTCAGCAAAGGAAGCAACAACCCCTTTTGCCTCACGGGGAGTCCACCGCCAAAGGAAGATTGCCGTGCGGTAAAGCTGAAGGCCGGAGTTTTGCGGGGAAAGATTGTCGCATGCGGCAAAGATGAGGGAGAGGGGTAAGTGGTGGGGCACATTATCTTCTCAACCAATCAAGTTTTTTTTTTTTTTTTAATGGTTTGTGGGAAAACTGCCCTTTGTGTTTTTAGGCAAGAGTGGAGAATGAGAGGGGAAATGACATGACACAATATGATTGGATGAGTGAATATTTCCCCTTATCTCATTAGGCATGGACCCCTTAGAGCATTCACATTCTATCCACCAAATCTTGAGAGAGAGGTTTTTAAATTATAAAAAGTGGTTTAAGTGGTTGTGAGTGAAGGAGAGAGAAAATGAGAAAATGTTACTGTTCATCTGTATATTTGGGGGGACACTGTTCACCCCCTATAATTTTTTAATATATTTTGGAAGTGGTTGTGAGTAGAGGAGAGAGAAAATGTAATGATAAAGGTATAAAAAAATATTATTTAATTGAAAAGAATAGAGAAAATGTAGTGTTTTTTAGTGGAATTTAGGGTGAAAATATAATGGAATGGATGTGAATATCCTAAATGGATAAACCTTCCTATCTCCCCAAACCAATTGGCCTGCGAATCACTCGTAGTATGCTATTTTAACAGTATACTTGTATTTAGTGAAAAAAAGGAAGAGAATATTATTATTATTATTGGATTAAGAGTTAATTGCCCGGATAGTCTTTGTGGTTTGCCATTTTTTCACCTTTAGTCTCAAAATTTTTAAAATAGCATGTCTACTCCCTGTGGTTTGATCTTTTGTTACTCGGATAGTCCCTACACTGAATGAGTGTTATGTTGTTCAATTAAGTGTTTGTAAAATTACATAAATGCCCTTACTATTGAAAATAAAAATTAAAACAATTAAAAGGAACTATAATTAAATGGGCCCACATATATATATATATATATATATGAAAAAACAAATTAAATAAATTCCTTAAACCCAACCCTAGCCCCCTCGTCTTCCTCATTTTTCTAAACCTGCAACACTATCACCATTCCCCCACCCTTCTTTCCAACTTTCCCCTCTTCCTCTTCCGGCACCGTCATCTACACCAAAATTCTTAAACCCAATCCTACCCCCTTCCCACGTCTTCAACCTTTTCAGAACTTACAAGACTACCAGAAACCCCACATCCCTTTACTTTTCCACCGGAATCAAGACCCCCTGAATCAAGACCTGTCGGAATCAAGAGCGTCGCTGGGTTTTATCTCGTACCGCCGGAATCAAGACCTGGTACCACTCACCGCCGCTAGGGTTTCATCTCGTACCGCCGGAATCAAGGTCGGAGGTTGTGATGGTAATGTTGTCGTCGGAGGTGGGGGTTAAAGGTGAGAAGTAGTCGGTGATGTTTTGATGTTGTGGTAGGCGGTGGTTAGTGGTTTAACTATTTAAGGTTGCTGGTTGCAGGTTTTGCGGTGGTGTTGAGCAGGTAGTTGTGTGGCGGCAGTAAAGGTGGTCGGGTTCTTGAGATGTGCGATGGTGGAACCAATAAACAAAGTTTTCCTTTTGCTATATAACTATTTGGCATATATTTCAGATTGTAGATGAAGAAGTCAACAAGGCAAGAAATGCGGTGGTGTTTGGTGGTCGGAAAAACAATTTCGCCGGAGAAGATGACCGACACCGGTGAAAGATAACGGGGAAAGGGAGGGTGTGGTGAGAGTGGGACCCACTACAAATGATTAATTATATTTCTTTTAGTTTTTTTAGTTATTATTTATATTAGTAAGGGCAGTTTAGTAATTTTACTTAGACTTAACTGAGAAAACCAATGTCCATCCACTTTAGGGACTATCGAGTAACAAATATCAAACCATAGGGAGTAGACATGCTATTTTATAAAGTTTGGGACTAAAGGTGAAAAAATGAGAAACCACAGGGACCATCCGAGCAATTAACTCTTGAATTAATTTTTGGTTTGAGCGTCTTATGGATATTAGTATTCAATGTGCCTGCCATCTACAATTTTATTAAAAAAAAAGAGGAAATGGATTTTATCACCCCCAAACTAATCAAAATTGGCCGCTACCACTCCCAACTTTCATTTTGTCTTTCACCACCCCCAACTTAACAATTGGGTTGTTGCGTCACCCGTCGTTAACTAGACACTAACTAGGTTAGTTGTTTTTGGTGACGTGGCCAATTTATGATGAATTGGCTTGTTTAGAGGTGTCATGCTGAGGTGTCCAATTACCTTTTAAAGAAATCCATATTTTAATTATTATATATAACAAATCTACCCCCAATCGACAACAGCCTTAAAAAAACCACATCCAAAGCTCGGGTTCTTCGAGATTACAGAAGATTCCAACAAGGAGAACCTGAATACTAATTCGTATCTAGATTTGATTAAGAATGAAAAGGCATCAAACTTGTAATCCGGATCAAAATGCATTGGTGTATATTTCGTACGTCTGCCACTGTGCAAATAGTTAGATAGAGCGTGTGTTGAATATTGTATAGAATAGAGAAGTTGGACATGTTTTGTAAAAGCCAAGGTCCATCCATACTGATGACTATCCGGTCGGATGGCAATCCGATCGGATGGACACATTGTGTGAGTTGTCTATAAATAGGGGGTTGGGGCTCCCATTTGGACAAGCTTTTGGTTCCCAAAGGGGAAATGTTGTCCAACTAGTCTCGTGGTGTTGTAATGTTGAATAATCAATAGAGACCAGATTATAAGTGACTGCTCGGTGTTGTATCTATCTTCTACTCATTTCTTAGTCGTAATAAACGCACCGAACACGTCGTTTCGGGACCGAAGCTCCTTCAAACTCGCCGGATCCTGGAGTAAGCAGTGGTATCAGAGCTACGGTACCGATTTAATCGATCTAACAGTCGGTTAAATCACCCAAAGCTCATCAATTTTGGGTTAAACGGGAGTTTTGACGTTAAATAGAGAAAATCATCAAAATAAAGGTCAATTCACGGATGGATTTTGGAATTGAAGGCATCATTCTGTTCAGAATTGATTCGCGCACAATCCTGTGAAGTTTCATCATGAAATTCACACAAATAAGATTCTGGATCGAAAAAAAGGTGATTCGGAGTGTTCTTGAGCTGATAGAACATTTCCGATCGGATGACCATCTGATCCACATCACTGTCTTACTTGAAGGATTATTGAAGGGTTATATGCTTTCATCGGATGGCAATCCGATCGGATGACAATCCGATCCATATCACTATGGGGTGTTTGAAAGTTCAAGTTGTTTTCATCGAATGACAATCCGATCCACAAACACTTGTTTGTCCATTTTATCCTTCGATTGAATGACAATCCGATCGGATGACCATCCGTCACATGCCATTCGACCAGATGATCATATGCCTAAAAAAAGGCATTTTTTGATCGCAACGACGAGGAGAGGCTCCAGAAAAAATTTGGTGATTGTCAATTTTTTTCGGAATTTTAACGACCAAGCTGGGTTGTTTCGGGACACCGTCTGGGACTTCAGTGAATAGATTTGATGATGCGATCACGGATTGTGGAAATTAGTGGGGTAGTCATGATACTGGTGCAGAATGTTTATCATTCAGGGTATCTGACTATTTATGGGCCAAATTGTAAAATCCGCAAAGACGAAAAACTAACAATTGTGGCGAATATTGTGATATTTTAGTTTGGTCAAGTTTTTCGTAGAAGAGAATTAGAAACTGAATTCAGTTTGAGGGGGAATTCAGTATTAGAGACGTCAGAATTTGCAAAAATGAGGGGGAATAAAAATTTCACTGTCGTATGTTGAAATTCCGGCATTTTTGAAATTCGTGACACTTCAACTGTATTCGGGTAGTTGTGGACTTCAGATTGTCAGGAGGAATGTGAATCTGATCGTGAGTGTAAGCTTCCGAGATCAAGAGGATCCGAGGTGTTGATATCTGATCGTGGACGAAAGCATCAGAGATCTGAGAGTGATCGTGGATGATAGCTTTTGAGATCTAGATTATCCAAGGAGATGAATCTGATTGTGGACGAATGCTTCAGAGATCGGATTACATTACCAGATGATTTGTTTTCCGATGAAAATTTGCTGATTGTGGAGAATACCGTTTACACGGATCTGTTATTCTTACGGTGGGTTATTATTGATCACGGTAAACGGGATATCAGATCTTCAGGGGGAATCACAGATTTGAAGTTAACTAGTGGGGTATTTGAAGTTTCTATCAATTGCCGGTTGAGTTTTGTTACATTCTTAGATCGAGCAGGCGGAATGCGAAAATCGTGGTGCTAACTTGTTATATCAAAAACTGAGCTCGGATGCGGGTAAAGTTGAAATAGCGAATACTGCATTGATTAATTTCAAGTTGGTGATTGTTCGTAAAGGTTGCAGTTTAGCAAATCAGAGGAGAGTCGTGAACTGTGCAAAAGACCTGAAGATTCATTCCAGGGGGAATTTGTGCTTTACTTTGACAAAAGCAAACCCGAATCAATTAGGGCTGTAAACGAACCGAACGTTCAACGAACAGTTCGTGAACCGTTCGGCGGGAAGTTCGTTTATGTTCGTTCGTTTAATAATTGAAAGAAAATGAACAAGAAACTCTGTTCGATTAGTTAAATGAACGAACACGAACAAAGGTCTTATTCGTTCAATTGTGTTCGTGAACGTTCGGTAAGGTGTTCATGAACGGTTGTTCATTTACAATCATTCATGTCTGTTTATTTATGTTGTTCATGAATGATTTTTGTACATTTATTTATTTTATTTAAACATTTATATTCTTTAATTTAATACCCTAACAATATTATCACCTTGTTTTTGTACCATTTCCCCTTCTTCCTCATTATTCACATCAATGAATAAATTCACATATGTTCAACTATTAGTTATTTAAGCACTATCCCTCGGCCATACATTTCTAGCATCCACCGTCTACGTTGATTTTATGTGTGTTCGTGAACCGTTCGTGAACACGTTCATATCCTTAATGAACGGACACGAACATAAAATCTCGTTCGGTAAGTGTTCATGAAATGTTCGTGAACACATTATTTCCTTAACGAACGAACATGAACAAGGCCTTGTTCGTGTTCGTTCGGTTCGTTTATAGCCCTACGAATCATCAATCGAGGGGGAATTTGGATAGTCAGATTTCAAGATACCTGATTGAAGTTGCAGAAAAGTTGAAGATTGCAGAATATTCAAACACGGCTCAAGGTTGTCAAAGTTTTAAAGATGAATCGAAATGACATCCGAGGGGGAATCTGTTGGTGTATATTTCGTACGTCTGCCACTGTGCGAATAGTTAGATAGAGCGTGTGTTGAATATAGTATAGAATAGAGAAGTTGGACAGGTTTTGTAAAAGTCAAGGTCTATCCGAACGGATGACCATCCGGTCGGATGGCAATCCGATCGGATGGACACATTGTGTGAGTTGTCTATAAATAGAGGGTTGGCGCTCCCATTTGGACAAGCTTTTTGTTCCCAAAGGGGAAATGTTGTCCAACTAGTCTCGTGGTGCTGTAATGTTGAATAATCAATAGAGACCAGATTATAAGTGACTGCTCGGTGTTGTATCTATCTTTCTACTCATTTCTTAGTCGTAATAAACGCACCGAACACGTCGTTTCGGGACCGAAGCTCCGTCAAACTCGCTGGATCATGGAGTAAGCATAATGTTGCTGCTCCAGTGTAAATGGAGCAGTTTGAAGTGTCTTTGGCGGATGAGCTGACGGTGATCCATGAAAAGATGGAGCGATTAAAGGTGGATAAAGAGAAGACAGAGAAGATGCTGAGAGAGAGGGAGTTAATGATAGAGAGGAATATGAAAGAGCTCGATCAGCGAGGTGGCATCCAGAAAGTGTTTGAGATCGAAGTCGATCGGCTTTACAGGTTGAACGAGCTCAGATCGTTTTGCAACGTAAGTGTAGAACAACAAATGTTGGAAAATCGAATGGAGGTTTTATTTCAGATTATTCATGATTTTGTTTTTTTTGTTTGTGTTATCAGAGGATATTGCCGATTAGATCGTTGAGAGAGAAGGAACAAGAGAATATTAAACCGGATAAGTCGAAGGTGAGTAACTTCGATTGGTTGTTTTGTTAATTTCTGAATGATTTGGATTTGAATTTTGCAGGTTCCTTATGAGTAATCGGAGCGGGCTGATATTTTAGACTACTAGGGTTAGGGTTTAGAATAGGAACAGGTGGTGGTTCAGTTGATGGTGGCGCTGGTGAGAAAGGGGTGGGAGGTGGTGGTTGAGTTAACGGTGGCGGTGGTCAGAAAGGGGGAAGGAGTTAGCGATGGAGTTGATGGTAGCGGTGGTCAGAAGGATATGAAATTATAAACTATTTCATTTTATAATTTCTTCATAAATTTACATAAGTGATTTTTTTTTACCATACATAAGCAACAGTTGGTCATGTGTAAAAAACCGATTCTTTTAGAAACAAACCAATTTTTCATAGAAGTTGTCCTATATTTTTATTTATCGTCATGACAAAACATAGACTAGTCGATAATCTCGATTTCGGTTTAGGATAATAATCTAATCAACCGAACAATGCACACTGTGACAATGTCTGTGTTTCCCGCTACATCGTGCGCTATTATTGTTTATTAACCAAAAAAAGTTATTAGTGAGCAGTAACTAAACCGTTAACCTAAACCAAACCAAAAACAGACGAAACCGAACTGAAATCAATCAAAAACTGAATTAACTGAAACTGAAAACCGAATTAACCAAAAACTGGTTATCAATTTTTTTGAACTCTCGTTTAACCAAATTAGCTGAACCGAACCATATCATTCATATTTTCGTATATTTCTAGCTTTTATACCTCCGGTTCATATATTTAATATTCTATATCTCCATTTCATATATATGGATTACCCGATTTCTTTGCTTTTGATATATATCTATCACAAGGATGCTACAATCATGAATAAAAAAACTATCAAAAATGAGTATTGCAATGCGATGTGTCGCTTCCGTCGCATTCCACGGGCATCCTGCTAGTGATGAATAAAACGTAAGAGATAATTTATAAAAGATTGTAGTGTACCGTGACAAAAATACTCTAAGGTATCGCGTGCTATTTTCTCAGCCATCTTTAAATACTCATAGTTGATGTCGGTCGTGTTGCCGTACGCAAGCACACGTAGCGCTGAAGTATACTTTTAAATAGCGGTAAATCCAAGCGTCCCTCTGGCATCCGGTTTTTGCTTGAAGTAATCAAACTTGCTTTTCAAGTCTCTGGTAATTCATAGAAATAAATGTTTAGTCATCTGGAAACGACGCCTAAAAACTTTTGGGTTTGGATACGTCTGTGCTTGGTCAAAGTAAACTTTCATCAAACGAGTGTTCGCCGCAAGTCGGTCTCATTCCATATATTGTCTAGTCAAAATTGGGCGTGGAGGGCGAATAACCTGTTTCATATATCTAGCCGCGAGCTGACACGCACTTGTAACCGCCTCTTGCTCAACCTCCTCGTCGATCGTGTCACCATCATCGGCTGAAAACTCTTTGTAAAAATGATTTGCAACGGATGAGGATGATGTTGGGGAATCCATTTTATTTGAGAAGGTGATGTGTTTATTTTTGTAGAGATTTTGAGTTGTGAGTGTGTATGTATATATAAATAATGAAATTGATTTTTTTTAAATAAAAGTGACCATTAGCCATTTGACCGTTGCCCAACGTTCACCACTTTTGATTGGCCAAAATCATTTTGCTCAGGCGTGTTTAAGAAAACGCTGATCGATTTTTTCGAAGAAACGCCCCGGGGGGCAGTGGCCACGGCGTTGTGGGGGCTAGAAAACGCCCAAAACCTTCTCCACTACGAATGGTCTTAATGTTATTTATGATGTCTATCCAGTTCTTAAATCTAGACCGGTTAGGCGACTGATCTGACTTCCTATGAGAATATACAAGCAAATCACTAAATATCATGCGCCAATTCAATCAACGACAGAAAACCATAAGATAGAATTTGATGAACACACACATATACTACAAATGCAACGAAACCAAAAGAATGTAATTCACTGAATCCATTATCAATGAGGTAAGTGGTAACTGAAGGTATGGCCATCGCAATGTACACGATAGTTGTCGGCCGGAAGTTTTTGAAGGTATCGCAATGTTGATGTCACTGCCACCCCATCCCTTCTTTTACCGCTTACTTCAAACCCACCTCCCCGCCACCACCGTTGTATCTACCACCATCACCAAGCCCACAACCATCGCTGCCACCGTCTTATCCACCACTATAACTGACACCCTTGGCATCCGTCGTCACCAGCCACCATAAACGCAAATATATCATGTGAACCCATTGATAATATTCTTTTTCCTTTCTGCAACGGCCCGTTTCATGACCAAGCTATTACGATCCGAACCAAAGTGATACTGTTTTAAATCACCTGATCTCATTTTAGTCACAATGACCTGCTTGTTTTGCCAAGCAAAGAGCCAACTATATCATACATGTATATTGTATTCTCACACCGCCTTACAACTGCCCGCATTACGATCTCGGATCATAAAAATATCATGCTACGTTTAATGTTTCAGCTTGCAGTTAATTTATCACAAATACATGTTAATAAAGAAATAAACACCTACCAAAATCAAGTTGCATAATCAACATGTTCCAATTGATCGGAACATGTTTCACCTTTATGTGTCACGTATGTTGTTCCTCATTTATAGGACGAATATCAATACCTTCAACTATAAGCCCGGATTTCCAAAAAAGTTCACTAATCTCTGTAAACCGAATGTCTATCTCACCGTCAGTTTTATCATTATAAAACTTACCTAATTCAATCTCCATCCACCCATCCGTTCGCTTTCGTGGGACCCCACCTATCCTTTCCGTATGTGTATTCGTATTCAATGGCTTCAAGTAAGCAACAGTCATTGCCACATCATCATCCGCATCTTCGGTTCCATCAACATGTCTAACCAATGTCTTTGCTGAGAAATCAAGCCCGCGTGAGAGCGGTCCAATGTTGTACACAAGGTACGCTGCGTATGTAGTCTTTGACGAAAGCATACTAGGTTTAAACTTGGCTTTAATTTCTAGCCAACACACGGCTACAAGTTCTGCTACTTCTGAAAATCTGCAAATCATTTCATTTTAAAGATTTCTTTAATTTAATATTTCGGTATCATCTTCATCACTAACGTCAGAAAGAAATGGATCTAACAAACCTTGATTCGGGTAAAGATCTCCATCTCCAGAAAACCGTAGCGGACCATGCGATTGAAAGCGCCTTTGCTCCTAGCATAAAACATTTTTTCCCGTTCTGTTTATATAGGGAGAAGCTCTGTACCCATAGGAATTTGAAATTCGTTTAGAAACAGAGTTATATTGCAAAAATGCCACAATGTTCGCAGGCTACATAATGATAAGTGATAACAAAGTAATCCACCATGATAAAAGAAGACGATTCCAAGTATCCAAGTAGATGTAATATCTAACAGGCATATAAAATACTAAAATTCAGTCGCTGCACTGGGTCAACAAAGCAGCGGGAAAATTGAATGGAGAGGAGTAGTTCAAATCCATAATTCCAGGAGCAGTTAATATCAGTTATCAAGTTTAACAGCAGGCTCCGTTTTTCTGTTTTTTTTTCACGTAATTTTCTGTTGTAATCTTGTTGTACTGGAGACTTGCCCTCTCGAACTGGGCTTGACTTTTTATCAAATTCCAATAAATTGCCTGCTTAATTTCCTAGATTCTATCAGCTTCATGTAGGAATTACAGACTCTTATTACTTGTAAATTGATTGGTCATTACTTATTAAATACACATCCACCCATTTATAATCCCATTAAATGTTGGAGGGTTTAACGGGATGGCAATTCCTGACACAACCCAATAATCTGATTAGCAAGTGAGGTTAAATCGATCTGCTTCTGTAGCAATCTTGATTCTACCTTCCTTTCCATTTAGTTTTGTTCGATTCCATTCGCTCTCGGGGCAGTTTTCTTGGACACGTTCCTCATTATGAACGTGAGAGAAGACGAAGGGAGTTGGAAAGACGTCCCGTTCAAGGGTTACAGGAAAAAAGGACAACCCAATGACAAGAGCAGTTATGGCAATATCACAAAGTTCTTCATCACCAATCTCCCATCAGGATGCAGACTGTGGGATGTGTCGGAATTCATGAAGGTGTTTGGAGAGGTTACGGGGGTGTACGTAGCAAGGAAATCGAATAAGGAAGGGAGGAAGTTTGGATTCATTAGTTTTAAAGATGTGGCAGACGTGAAGGAGATGGAAAGAGCGTTAAATGGAACTAAAATGGGAGGGTACAAAATCAGTGCAAATCTTGCTAGGTTTGCAAAGGAGAACGTGGGCTTGCACGGAGATTTATCAGGTAAACCAGGGGCAGAGACAGGTAAAACAAAGTTCCCGACCAAACCGGTATCGGATTTAAGGTTTAACAACCAGGCTTATGTTAATTAAGGAAGTGGGAGATTGTTCAGCTACTTGTTCAGGAAAGAGAACAATGTCCCGGATGAATTAAGTGGTCTGAACAAGGCGACGGCCAAATCTGTTACCATCCCGGAAGACACTTTGGCTTTCAAAGAAGTGATGGGCAAGGCATTGGTGGGCAGATATAAGGATTTTAAGTCTTTGAGAAATCTTAAAAACATGCTGGGGGATAGGAGGATCCATGGGGTTTCACTAAGCTATCATGGTGGCCTCTCAATGCTCCTCAAGTTTGACGAAGAAGATTCGTGTGCTAAGCTTCTGTTAGACCACGAAGTTTGGGAGCCTTGGTTCTCCAGCCTTGATTCTTGGAATGGGCAATCTTTACCGTTCAAAATTTGCATGGGTTAGGATACAAGGAGTGCCACTTCATTTGGCCGGAAACGACGCTTTTGACAGCATAGCGGAAAGGTTCGGGAAAGTTGTTCATGGTTCTCAGTTGGAGGTGGATGATGAGAATCTGTCAGGTAGCTGGATCGGCATCCTGGTCGGTGAGGGGGGCAGAATTCACGAGCACATCACGTTACGATGGAAGGACAGGCATTTCCGCGTTTGGATTGAAGAGGAAATAAGTGAGTGGATTCCGGACAGCGTCGGCAAAGTGAATATCCCGATTAATTTGAGTTCGTCTCCGGTGTTCCGCAACTCAGACAACCCTCTGCCTAATGAGAATGAGATCGAAGAACTGACCGGAAATAATGTCCAGGACATTCCGGCAAATCATCGGAAGGTGGATGAGGTCCCGGCGGGTGGAACTGAGTCAGAGAATATTAACGGTCATAACTTTGGGACACAAAGTTTTAATGACAAAGAGAATGACAGAAACGGTTGTTTTCCCAATGGTGGTATGAAGCCGCAATATGGTCTGGGTGGGGCCCAAGAGAAACTCGATTCAGTTAACATTAATGCCAACGGTCCTTTCTTTTTCAAATCGTTGGATCAGAATAACAGGCCCAAAAGTAGATCCCTTAAAATTAGGCCCAGGAACAGAGCCTCCACTCAACCGGGTAGATTAAGCCCAAGTTCTTTAGAAAGGCCCAGAAAGAGGTTAAGGGACGATGGGATGTTCAGGTTTGACCTTAATGTTAGGGCAAACGACAACAGTGCAGAGAATCTAAGTGGGGATCTCGGTGAATTTCAAGGCTCAGCTCCAAGGGAGGAAGTTCGTCCATCGACTCAAAGGGGTGAAGAGTCCGAACCGGCTTCCAGTAACTTCGATGTGGAAGTCGGATCTGACTACCAAGAAGAGGATCCAGTTGAGGTGGTTAGATATTCCATAGAGGCTCCGGAAGCAGAAGAGATTGAGGAAACGATAAACATAGGGAACGTTGTTGGAGTCAAGTTGGCTGATCACGTTGTCTTAGTCAGAGATACCATCAGAGGAGAAGGTAAGAATGTTGTGTCCCAATGAATATTCTTTCTGTTAACATTCGAGGTATTATGTGAGGTGCAAAAGCTTCTTGGGTTAAAGATTTGAGACTTGCCAATAGTGTGAGCGCTGTTGCTTTACAAGAGTCCAAATCAGAGTCAGTTGAGAAGTCAGATTTAACGGGTTTCTGGGAGAATAAAAATTTCGAGTTCGCCAGTGTTGCGTCGGTGGGTCATGCTAGAGGTCTTGTTTGGATCTGGGATCCTAAAGTGTTGAAAATTGAGTCTATTATTCAGAAAGGTGCTTCCTTATTTTAAAGGGTTCATTGGTGGGTTGTGGGGATCGCATCAATTTAATCAACGTTTATGCTCCTCAAAATACGGCGGCTAAGCAACAACTTTGGTCAGATCTCTCTGCCTCTATTATTCCCTCGGACGACAAGTGGATTCTTGTGGGAGATTTCAACGTGGTTCGGGCTCCGGAGGAGAGAAAGCAATCTAAATTCAAACCTGTTTGTGCTGAGAATTTTAACAGGTTCATTTTTTATAACGGGTTATTGGAATACCCGTCGAATGGTCGGAGATTCACTTATATAAGGGATAATGGAAAGAAACTAAGCAAGTTGGACCGGTTTTTGGTATGTCAGGAATTTTTTAATAAATGGCCCTCGGCGTGTGTTCGTGTCCTTCCCAGTAGGCATTCAGACTATTGTCCGATTCTATTGGAGTTAGTCGATCGTAATTTTGGTCCCCGTCCTTTCAGGGTTTATCGCTCTTGGATTGGGAAACAGGGATTCGAGGAAGCCGTTAAGGAAGCCATGGATAATTTTGAGCCTTTTGACCCTCCCGACGTTAGTCTCTCTTCTAAGTTTGCTCTCATTAGATCTCGCCTGAAGTCTTGGAGAGATGATTTTCTGCTAAAAGAAAAAGAAATAGAGAGAATAGCTTTAGCGGAGTTGGAGAAGCTAGAATCTGATATGGAAACTAGGAATCTGACGGAAGAGGAAGAATGGATAATGGCGGAGAACAGGAGAATCGTTAAAGAGGTGGATTTAAGAAAGAACTCGGATCTTAAGCAAAGAGCCCGTTCAAGGTGGGCCTTGGATGGTGACGAGAACTCTAAATTTTTCCATGCTTTGGTTAATAATAGAAAAGCTTTAAACTCGATTCATAGTCTCAACATCAATGGAGAGTGGTGTACTAAACCAAACTCGATAAAAAAACATGTCCTTTCGTTCTTTCGTGACAAATTTAGAGAAGTCAACAGACCCGAGTTTTTTTGCAGTAATTTAAAGAAGATTTCGGACTTGGAGAGTGAATTGTTGATCGAAGTGTTTTCTGAAGAAGAGATTAAAGGAGCCGTGTTCGGATGTGGGGATGATAAGGCGCCGGGTCCGGATAGGATGAATTTTTATTTCATTAAGCATTTTTGGGACCTTTTCAAAGACGACTTTGTTAGAATCTTTGCTTGGTTTCATGCTCACAGTGAGATCAGCTTAGGAAGTGGAGCGTCCTTTATCACTTTAGTTCCTAAAGTAAGTGATCCGGTTACTCTCGATAACTATAGGCCAATTAATCTTGTTGGTGTCATAAGTAAGGTAATTTCCAAAGCCTTAGCCAATCGGATGAGGAAAGTCTTGGACGGTATTATTTCGGAATCCCAATCGGCTTTCTTGCAAGGAAGATATATCTTAGATGGTCCCCTTATTGTCAACGAGCTTATCTCTTGGGTTAAGAAGAGGAAGTCCAAAGCTTTTTTCCTGAAACTCGACTTTAAGAAAGCTTATGACAATGTGAACTGGAACTTTGTTATTAATATCCTTATACAAATGGGCTTTCCTAGTAAGTGGTGTCACTGGATTTCACGTTCACTTTCAAGTGTGGAAAAAGGAAAAGTACTTTTTCTCTCCGGATGAAAAGCGCCTCACAGACAAAGTACTTTTTCTCTCCATCTTCAACGGTTACTTTTTCTCACCGTACACCACCCACTGTCGGTCGGTCAATTACCGGCAACAGTCAAAGGCAAACCTCCGGCAACAAACAACCAGCGAGCAGGTAAGCAGCCTTCGTGCAGGTTAACCTCCGACCAGGAACTGTAAACCTCCGGCAACAAGCAACCAGCGAGCAGGTAATCCTCCGGCAACAAACAACCTTCGTACAGGTTAATCTCCTACTAGGTAAATCTCCGGCGACCAGGTATAAGTTTCCGAGCAGGCTAATCCCCGACCAAGTAAATCTCCGAGCACTCTCCGGTCATTATCAAATCTCCGGCCAGAGGTAATCAGCAAAGCGGAGGTCTTCCCCGTTCTCTCCGTACGGCGTCAACTTTTCGTTTCCGTACATCGCCCAAACGCCCACCTGCCACCGGTCAATTTCTGCTGGAAAAGTATCGATCTCCGGCCAGAGGTGTAAGTTTTTCGGCAACAGTCACGGTTTGTTTAAGGGGAACTCATATCCAGGTGCATTCCTTCCTAATCATAAATATCCGATCACTTTGTTTGTGAATTTTTTTTGCTCCCCTTGCGTTTCTTATTTTTGATGTTTTACAAAAAGGCACAAATATATTTTTCCAGTGTGTGCTCATAATTGGTTGGTTGGAGTGGGCATATTGTTGCTTTCTTGTAATTGTATGTTTTTATATTATTGTATGCATCTTGTTGCCTAATCTGCTATTTGCTACTGTTATTGTATACTTGTTTTCTTAGTATATGCTTAGGGCCTTGTTTACGCGTGTGCTCTTTTTGGTTTATCGGGTGATTGGTAGCAATCATAGACGGTAGATATCATGATTTTCCATTGAGATCGTGTTCGAGGACGAGGGGTGCAGGGTGGGGTAAAGAAAGGGGGTATAGTTTGCGTGTGGCTTCGTGGAATGTAGGGACCCTTAGTGGTAAATTGTTGGAGATCATAGATACACTTAAAAGACGTAGGGTAGAGATAGCGTGCCTTCAAGAGACTAGGTGGAAGGGACATAAGGGGGATGAGCGCAATGGGTACAAGTTGTTATATTCAGGGTCTGATGGATTAAAGAATGGGGTGGGTTTTCTAGTAACTTTAAACTTGTACAAAAATGTGGTCGAGGTGACACGACACAACGATAGGATCATGGTGTTGAGATTAGTACTAGGAGAGGAAGTAGTGACAGTTGTTTGCGCATATGCTCCACAAGTGGGATTAGGGGATCAAGAGAGGAGAGATTTTTGGGACTGCCTAGACGGAGTTGTGAGGGCCATACCTAGGGAAGAAAGATTTTTCATAGGAGGAGATTTTAATGGCCATATTGGTAGACATAGTGATGGTTTTAGTGAGGTTCATGGAGGTTTTGGTTTTGGCGATAGGAACAACCCTGGTAGGGATTTGTTAGAGTTTGCGGTGGCTCACAACCTAGGTATTCTGAATTCTTTCTTTAAGAAGAAAGATTCACAGTTGATTACTTTTAGTAGTTGTGGACGTAACACTCAGATTGACTATATTTTGATGAGGCTAGGAGATCGTAAGTGGTGGAGGGACTACAAGGTTATACCAGGGGAGACAGTAGTGGCTCAACACCGTTTATTGGTGGCGGATATAATCATGAGAGGAAAGTTGACCAAGGGAGAGAGGGTAATGCGACCAGGAGTTACATGGGGTATGTTAAAGGGCGACAAAATCGAAGGGTTTAGAGATAAGGTCCTCTTAAGGACACCGCCTAGAGTAGATGGGGACGCAAACCAAATGTGGGAGGACATGGCAAACACCATTACTAATGTGGCGAAGGAAACACTAGGGGTCATAACAGGAAAGAGGTGTGGCCATAAGGAGTCATGGTGGTGGAATGAGGATGTGCATACTAAAATAAGGATTAAACAAGGGTGCTTTAGGGATCTTTTGAGATGTACAGTCGAGGAGGAGCAAGTGGTTTTAAGGGTGAGATATAAGGAGGCCAAAAGAGAAGCGAAGAAGGCAGTGTCAGAGGCGAAGAACGCAGCTTACAAGCGGATGTATGATCGACTGGAAACAAAGGAGGGGGAGCATGACATGTTCAAGATTGCAAAAGCTAGAGAACGTAGAAGGCAGGATCTAGGAGCAGTGAAGTTTTTAAAGGGAGAGGACGGATGCGTTTTGGTCAAAGAACACGACATTAAGATGAGATGGCAAATGTACTTCTACAATCTTTTTAATGGTGGGAGGGATTACCAACAAGAAAACGATGATTCACCTGCTCGAAGGCAACTACGGAATAACGGCTACTGTCGACGTATCACACGGGAGGAGGTGAGAACAGCTCTTAGAAAGATGGGAAGGGCTAAGGCAGTTGGGCCAGATAACATACCAATTGAGGTATGGAAATGCTTGGGAGAAGAAGGAGTTCATTGGCTAACTATTTTATTCAATTCTATTTTCAATTCGGGGAAAATGCCAGATCAATGGAGGAAAAGTGTAGTAGTACCCGTGTATAAGAACAAAGGGGACGCCCAATGTTGTGGGAATTACAGGGGGATTAAGTTGCTAGGACACACTATGAAATTATGGGAGAGAATTATTGAGACGAGAATCAGAAGAGAAACTCAAGTCACGGTAAACCAATTTGGTTTCATGCCAGGGCGATCGACTACGGAAGCAATACATATTCTAAGGAGATTGATGGAGAAGTATAGGGAGAAGAAACGAGACCTACACATGGTGTTCATTGATCTTGAAAAGGCCTATGACACTGTGCCACGTAGACTGATTTGGGATAGTTTGGAGAGTAGAGGGGTTTCTGGGAAGTATATAAACTTAATTAAGGATATGTATGTTAGGACTGAGACTACTGTCCGAGCGCCTGTAGGGGATACTAATTCTTTCCCTGTGGAGGTAGGACTTCACCAAGGGTCTGCTTTGAGCCCTTTTCTATTTGCAGTTATCCTAGATGAGTTGACTAAGTTAATTCAGGAGGCTCTTCCGTGGTGCCTGCTTTTTGCAGATGATATCGTGTTAGTTGCTGATAGTAAACAAAGCCTGAATGCGAGGTTAGAAGACTGGCGAGCAGCTTTAGAGGGAAAAGGTTTAAGGATTAGTAGATCTAAAACTGAGTACATGTATTGTGATTTTAGTGGAGTAGACAACGATGAGGACATTCAGATCACCATTGACGGGCAAGTGGTTCCGCAGGTCAATAAGTTCAAGTATCTAGGATCGTTTGTTCAGAGGGATGGGGAGATAGATAGTGACGTTGCCCACCGCATCCAGGTTGGATGGTGTAGGTGGAGAGCTGCCACTGGGGTATTGTGCGATAGGAGGTTCCCAACAAAACTGAAAGGGAAATTTTATAGGGTTGCAATTAGACCTGCTATGTTATACGGAACCGACTGTTGGGCCATTAAGGAAGTACAAGCACGCAAGTTGGAGGTGGCAGAGATGAGAATGCTAAGATGGATGTGTGGGCACACAAGGTTAGACCGGATAAGAAACGATGTTTTTAGGGAGCGGTTAGAAGTAGCTAGTATATCAGATAAGATAAAGGAGGGGAGATTGAGGTGGTTTGGGCATGTGAAGAGGAGGCAGACGATAGAGCCCGTTAGAGTGGTTGAAACTCTCGAGGTGGAAGGGAGGAGGAGTAGAGGCAGACCCAAAATTACTTGGGATGAGCGGATTAGGCAGGATTTGCAAAAATTGCACCTCTCTGAGAACATGGTCCATGATAGGAGCTCGTGGAGACAGAGGATTAAGGTTAAGGATTTCTAGGTGAGAGTACAATTGTGTTTTTAGGTACAGTGTATGGCCGTAGATATGCTTCTATTTATATAGGCTGTTTGTGTTATATTTGTCTTGTATACCATGCAATCTTTCACCACTC
>JARYGA010025828.1:0-54531 GCA_030545235.1 Helianthus tuberosus
AATAGATGGAAGTAAGCATTGGATACGGCACTGAAAGGCATCAAGAAGTGGCTTATTTTATTAAATAAATCAAATTAAGAAATATGGTTTTATATAATCAACTTTATCTTAATTAAAGCTACCATTGTAAAACATGGGTTTATCCCATCTATTTAATAAATAAAATCCGGTGTTTCTAAAACTCTGATATTTTTCCTAACTCACGGTTCTGATGAAATTTCCGCTGCAACGTTTTCAAAATAATCACCGGTACCACAGGCTGTTCGCGACTCCCGATTCCTTCCAGGGTGGGTCGGGGGCCGTGACAGTAAAGAAGAAGGATGGAACTCTGCGGATGTGCATTGACTACAGGGAACTGAAGAAGCTCACTATCAAGAATCGGTATCTGCTACTGAGGATTGATAACTTGTTTAATCAGTTGCAAAGATCAAGCTACTATTCCAAGATCGACCTTCGATCTGGATACCATCAATTGAGGATACAGGAGGAAAGCGTACCAAAGACTGCATTCAGAACACGTTATGGGCATTATTAGTTTCTTGTGATGCCATTCGGACTGACGAACGCACCAGCGGTCTTCATGGATCTGATGAATCGCGTTTGCAAACCACATCTCGATAAATTCGTGATTGTATTTATCGATGATATCCTGATTTACTCGCAAACGAAAGAAGAACACGAGCAACATCTCAGAACCATTTTGGAGCTACTGAGGAAAGAAAAACTTTATGCAAAGTTCTTGAAATGCGAATTCTGGATTCGCGAAGTACAATTTCTTGGTCACGTTGTGAATGAGAAGGGCATTCATGTAGACCCAGCCAAGATCGAAGCAATAAAGAATTGGGAAGCCCCCAAAACCCCAACTGAAGTTCGACAATTCTTGGGCTTAGCGGGCTATTACCGACGTTTCATCGAGAATTTCTCTAAGATAGCTCAACCGCTAACTACCCTTACACAGAAAGACAAGAAGTACGACTGGGGTGACAAGCAGGAGGAAGCCTTCCAACTGCTCAAGAATAAGCTATGCGATGCACCAATACTATCTTTACCCGAAGGCACTGAAGACTTCGTGGTATACTGCGACACTTCACGACAAGGTTTGGGTTGCGTGCTCATGCAACGCCAGAAAGTCATCGCTTACGCTTCAAGACAATTGAAGGTACATGAAAGAAACTACACCACGCATGACCTGGAGCTAGGTGCGGTGGTATTCGCCTTGAAGATTTGGCGACATTATTTATATGGTACTCGATGCACAATCTTCACAGATCACAAAAGCTTACAACACATATTTGATCAGAAGGCATTGAATATGCGCCAGCGGCGATGGGTCGAGCAGCTAAATGATTACGACTGTGAGATTAAGTACCATCCTGGAAAAGCAAACGTTGTAGTGGACGCATTAAGTCGAAAAGAAAGGATTAAGACCCTAAGGGTTCGAGCATTGAAGTTGACTATTCAAACGAACCTCACCGCACGCATTCGTGATGCACAACAAGAAGCTCTCAAGGGAGAAAACCGTAAAGCTGAATACCTCCGGGGTACATTGAAATATATGGTGCCAAATGAAGAGGGAACCTTGTACTTTAAGAAGCGCATTTGGGTTCCGCTCTATGGTGGCATACGAGAAGTCATCATTGATGAAGCACACAAGTCAAGATACTCGATCCATCCAGGATCGGACAAGATGTATCAAGACCTAAAAGAATACTATTGGTGGCCGAGACTTAAGAGCGATGTTGCTGTTTATGTTGGAAAATGCCTAACCTGTGCTAAGGTTAAGGCTGAATATCAGAAACCGTCTGGCCTACTACAACAACCCAAGATACCCATGTGAAAGTGGGAGCAAATCTCGATGGACTTTATAACGAAATTACCCAGGACCCCGAAAGGTCACGATATGATATGGGTGATAGTTGATCGATTGACGAAATCTGCGCATTTTCTACCGACCCGAGAAAAAGACAGCACTGGAAAAGCTTGCTGAGATATACTTAAAAGAAATCGTGGCACGTCATGGAGTGCCAATCTCAATTATTTCAGACAGAGATGGACGCTTTGTCTCAAGAATCTGGCAATCCTTTCAGGAAGCTTTTGGATCTCAGCTAGATCTAAGCACGACATTCCATCCACAAACAGACGGCCAGAGCGAACGGACTATACAAACGTTAGAAGACATGCTTCGCGCATGTGTCATGGACCTAGGCGGCAGCTGGGATACTCATCTACCTTTAGTTGAGTTTTCCTACAATAACAGTTATCATATGAGTATAAAAGCCGCACCGTTCGAAGCTATGTATGGCCGCAAGTGCCGATCGCCCTTATGTTGGGCAGACGCAGGAGATAAACGTATGGTTGGTCCTGAACTTGTACAAGAGATAACCGACAAGATCATACAGATCCGAGAGCGCATTAAGGCGGCTCGAGTTCGACAAAAGAGCTACGCTGATCAAAGACGAAAACCATTAGAATTCGAGGTGGGAGACAAAGTGTTATTAAAAGTCTCACCTTGGAAGGGCATAGTAAGATTTGGAAAACGTGGAAAGCTGAATCCAAGATACATCAAACCATTCAGGATCTTGGAAAGAATTGGTACTGTGGCGTACAAATCGGAGTTACCGGAAGAACTTAATGGAGTACATAATACGTTTCATGTATCCAATCTCAAGAAGAGTCCAACACAAGAAAACGTGATCATCCCGGTGGATGAGGTGCATATTGATGACGCCCTCCGAATTACAGAACAACCCGTTGAGGTTACTGACTGGAAAGTCAACAAGACCAGGAGGAGCACTGTCAAACTTGTCAAAGTACGTTGGAACTCTAAGCACGGACCCGAATACACGTGGGAACGTGAAGACCAGTTCAAAGAAAAGTACCCCCACCTATTCAAGAAGACTCCTGCAAGAGTCAGCTCAGCCTGAATTTCGGGACGAAATTCTTTTAACGGGGGGAGACTGTGACAACTGGCACCAAACCGGTAATTTCCATACACTTTAATTATTGTTTAATGACTGCAATTATGTGCTTAAATGTCAACATTTTCTGATTTCATACTATACAAGTGAATTCATGCACGTTTTAAACTACAAAATATTGCTTTATGCATTAACGAGAGCGTTGCGTCAGAAATACTAGTAAACTCACTGGTAAGACACGATATGCCAAAAACTCTGCAGAAAGCAGCCAGGCAATAAAAATTGGAGCCTAGGTGTAGGTCCAATGACAAGAATACATTAAAACCCAAGAGTACATACAAGAGTTCACATATAGGCTTTCCGGAGACTAAAATACGCACTAAAAGCACCCGAAACGCACTTCAAGTGCAGAATTTTACTAAATTCAGCTATAATCAGCTTTTTAACCCCAAAATATTATGCAGAATTCATGTTTTATTATCCAGAATACCCTCCTAAGTGTTGGGAATTAAAAGGCTTACAAAAGGACACTTTGCGGAATAATTAAACGCTTTAACGGAACGGTATCCAACCGAACAACTGGACATTACCCGGGACACCAAATTTTTTCCAAACACATTGTTTAATTATTTCTTGGCTTGTCGTGATCCCTGAACACCCTAACACCCACTAAATATCAAATAAATACCATATGTAAGCTTATACTTGGAAATCTAACTAGTCATTACCATTTAGTTACAAAAAGTTACAACCAACCCCCCCCCCCCAACCGAATTTGGTCCCAAGAGGACCCACAAGATCATCAACAAATATTTACACCATGCCTCAATCTTGTGCTAGATTTTATCCCATTAGTTTATTTGATTTTTACTTGTAGAATTTGACAAAATATATGAATGTATCTCATTAAAGCATGGTCTAGATCCTTCATCATACTTCATATCTTCACACCACCACCCCTCACACCTCCTCCCTCCTCTCGGCCACACTCATATCCGCCCCCACCTCCACCATAGCACCACCATCTTCATCAAACTTTGAGTTCCATTCAAGCTTCTAAGGTGATTCAAGGAAGTTGCAACTTGTGGAGCTTCAAAGGACTTTGTTTCTTGCTTTTCATCATCTTCTTCACTAGAATCAACCCTAGCATTTGTGCTAGTAGTAAGTCCTTGTTACACTCTAGTTCATCTTGTTTCATAGTTAAAAGTTGTAGTATGATGGTTATAACACTAAAGAAACAAGAACTAAAAATATGAACATGAAGCTTGAACATAGAAGTTACATGAAGATGAAATGTTACTAGTATGATGTTGTAGTGAATGCGTTGTTAATTTTATGATGATTCTTGATTGTGTGATGTTAATCACCATATGGACCTTGTTAAATAATATTTGGGAATATGATTTAACAAGATTAGAAAGTGGTTATTTGTTACATAAAATAACCACCTTCTAGTTAAATATGAACTTGATAAAAATGATTTTTTTCATGAAATATAATTAAACTAGTAAGTTGATGATCTTGTAAATCCAAGAGTTACAAAGGATTTTTGGAAGGAAGCCAAGTTAGAGAAGCGGTTTTTGGAAAATCATGACTATTACAAACACTTACACTATTTTTAGAAATAAGACAAGTATGAGAATATTTTATTTACAAGAAGAGTTCAAGAGTTTAATTTTTGTAAAAATTATTTACAAGTTGTAAACACTAAATTATTTTATGAAAATGATTTTTAAAGAAATAAATACGTTTCAGAAGGTAACTAAGTCCCCTAAGAGCTTTACAAAGTTACTACGCGTTTTCGGGATATATAAAGTTCATTATTAGTGTGTAACGTATATATTTTTGCTCTTGGTGATGTAAAAATTGTGTAAAGACTAATTGTTGTTGATGATGATTTTAAAAGAAAATAAACTCATGTTTTGAAAACATGGGAAACCTCCATTTTTTAGGGGAAACTCTGTTAAAATTTCTATAAATTTTGACACTTAGAAAAATATAAGTTTTTGAGAAACTTATTCCCCAAAAATGTATCCAAAAACATTTACCAAGGTTTCCCAAAACTTCTGTCTTAAGAAATGAGGATTTCTTCAAGATTAAAATTTATATTAAGTATGTATATTTTTGAGGAAAATATATATATTTATTGATCACCAAATTTTGTGCTAAGTGTATGTAGTATGTATTATACTTTATAGTCTATTAGGACTTGAAAATACACTAAATACTCCTAGGGAGTGAAGATACAAAAATACACATACAACATACTTAGACAAATACATGAAGATATATTTACGAAAATATATTCCTTGGACAAAATACATAACTCGGGTGCAAAATACAAGATACTTATATTTATTTTTGAGAAAATAATATAAGTAAGACACATAGTTAAAAATATAAATTATTTTTAACACAAGAACAAATACATAAAAGATAGTGACTCGTACTTGTGCGATACAAGTCTAGTGACTAACGTTAATAAAACACGTTTAGGTCACGACGCTAGATAAGCAAATCCGGTGAAGTTTACGACGCAGGAACGCAAAGTTGTGAGTTCATGCTCCCCCTTTTCTTTTAACTGTTTTCAGTTTTATAACTTCGGGGGTGAAATACATGTTACAAATATTACGATGTTTATAAATGGTATGATACAAGAACAAGAAGCACTCTTGGTGAGAACGAGTACCAAGTATGATGCGTTTTGAGAAATGATACGAGGAATAATACAAGAAATGATACATGATACGAGAAATCGTGTCACGAATAGGGTACCATAAACACCATTAATCAACAATATACCTAGACCGCAGAACAAAAGGTTAGATCTAACGGGTGTCGGGCAGCCACACTCTTGGTGAGAACGAGTACCAAGCAGTGCTTTTGTGTCTCAGAATATGCCAACTAGAAAAATGCCTAAGGTTTGGTTGCTTTCTATGTCGTGTCACATGTTAATGGCCTTGCAACCCATTAACAACCTTAATACATACAAGATTACTTGATTTATACAGGAACACTTGAGTTGTACAAGATACAGACATACTTGACTTACATGAGATACAGAAATACGTGATTTATACGAAATACATACCATGTTTTCATACAAAGTATACAAACGTGAAATACAAAAACTGCATGAATTCACACCAACATTATGTTGACGTTTTTCCAAAAACTCACATGTATTTCAGGTAACTAAAGTGGATGGGCGCTCGGTCTTACTCATGCTCTCGGATGTCGTTATGTTTATCGTTGAATAAAGTTGTAACTTTTAAGATAATATGTCGTCTCGTGTTGTAAACACTTAAACTACGATTTCAGTTGTGTAATGTTTTGCATTTGAAGTTATTTTTATGAGCATGTAGTATGTTTAACAATCGTATGCAATGAAAACCTTTCATGATCACACATCGTGCTTCCGCCTTAGAAAGGGGTGTGACACTGTACAAGGGTAGCTAGTAATAGTATTACCAAGTCATTAAGCACAATGCAATCTTTCAACATCTGGCTAGTCATATTTCTAGTGGTTGACTCGGTTCTTTCAAATTGTTTCTCATCATTAAGAAAAGCTAACAAAGATAAAATACGACCTTGTTTTATAGCAATAGTAATTAATCGTTGTTGTTTCAAGGTCAATCTATTTACTCGTCTAGATAATATTTTTCCCTGTTCACTAATAAATCGACTAATTAAACTCATGTTTTTATAATCAATTCGATCCTAGTATTTCCGGCAATCGCAAAGGCTTCTTTATTTCTTCATGTTCAAAAAAACAAGATTGTTTAGAGCCGATGGCACAAGATCTCATCTTTTTTTTTTCCAATTGACGTTTGTATCATAACACAGATATCCGTTTAGCAAAATATGGTATAAATATGGTATAAGTGGCTTCCGCCGAAAAATTCTTATGTCTCAAGAAAATGCTATGTTCTAGCTATTTTCAAATAGACCAGAATTAGCGGATGGCTGAACTGTAACATTGGTCTATCTATGTATGTAGCTATCTTTAGTGAGATAATACGAAGGGTATGTTATTAGTTTAGATCTAACCTATTTAATGAATTACTCCTAAAGATTGTGCTTCCTTTTTACCACAAAAATTTCAATGTTTAACTCGATGTAGATGAACCTCTTCTACTTTAATACCTATGCGATCAAATAAAAAACCCAATAATTTTTATAAAATATATTTTCATAAAACAAAGGTTTTTAATTTTATAATAGAAATCAAAATTAACTCGTTATTATAAATCAGAATTGGTTGGAAGAATCTTCTTTTTAAATGATTTTCAACATCTTTTAGAATCTTGAAAGATCTAATAGGCATTTTAGTATAAACTTACCGTTTTTTTTTAAGTAAACTTTATTAAAGCACAACTCCGATCTAAACGGACAAAAGACCATACATACAATAAACACCTCTGACCCAAAAGGGTGAAAGGCCCATAAAAATAAAACATATACATACTTTTCTCTGACACCGATTTTTCTTTAATTTCAAACTTGTTTATGATCTATAACAAACAAGTTTACCAAATGAAATAGTTCTTAAACTTGTCACTAAATCTAAAAATAGATATTAAAGTATGGGTTAAGCTAAATGCATCCAGGGGCGGATTTTAGTGGAGCAGTGGCAGGGCCACGACCCTGGCAAGTTTTTCGGCCGTAGTGCTAATTTTCCGCATTTCGATCGAAATTTTGTATATATACTATGTTCGGCCCTGACAAGTTTTTCGGCCGTAGTACTAATTTTAGTGGCCATGTCTTTCAGCCCGGGCAGGTTCAACGGGCAAGTTCCGCCACTGAATGCATCCCTTTTTTACTTGACATACCCCTTTCCTTTTTTAAATCACATTAAAAGTTTCTACATTACCCCTAAAAATTTCATTATTTTAAAATTTTTTTTCTTTAAGTCCAAAAACTTTTAATATAAAAAATTAAAATGGCTTACTAGAAAATAAATAAAAAAAAAACAATACTATCGAACTTGGACAAAAAAGAGTTTACAAGAGGATGATATAGCAATCTATTAATGATTCTATGTGGTATTAATGACCCAATCTATGCCCCACACCCTTTATCTTTATTGTTGGGTTGGAAGAATCTTCTTTTTAAATGATTTTCAACATCTTTTAGAATCTTGAAAGATCTTTTTTTTTTAAAGGTAAACTTTTATAACACACCTGCTACCTCAAACCGAGGCAACACAAACAACTACACCGTTAAAAATTTACAAATTTACACCAATCGTTCCAAGACGTTTCAATCCCTTTATTCCTAGTTTTGAACCATAAAAACCCATTTTCTTCACTTCCCCGCAAATGTAATCGAGCTTCACCTCTTTGCTCTTGAATCTAGCTTCGTTCCTCATTCTCCATATCGCCCAGCACCCGATTCTAACAAGACCTTTAAAGGCTTCCTTCTTCATGCCGACAAGGCCCACATGATTATGAATTTCCAGGAGATCCCTGAACGAAAACACCACCAACGGCTGACACTTGCACCAGCTCCCTAACCAAGACCAAAGCATTGAAGCGAAGTAACACGTTGAAAACAAATGCTCCACAGTCTCGTCACCCTCTCCGCACAGCCCACAAACCAAGCTGCCAACATTAATATTTCGCATAAACAAGGCCTCTGTAGTTGCAATCCTATTCATCTCTGCTCGCCAAATGAAAACGCTGACCTTCTTCGGGATCCACTTGCATTTTTCCGGGACAAAAACATTGGTCAGATTTCTGCAACTGTCCAAAATCGATCTACCCGACTTTACCGAGTATTCCTCCTCTTTCTCGTCTTCGACTCCCAGCCAATACCGTTTGTCTCGGACCGTATTCAGATTAACATGCAGCAGCATCGACACAAGAGCCACCAGATCATTAACCTCACTTTCCGAAGCAATAGGTCTTTTCCATCTCCAAACCAAACTGCCGCCATCGCGCCGGTTACCCAACACCTCACTAACTTTACAGTTTTTAATCTCCTCCAATTTGAAAAGATTGGGAAAAACCTCACAAAGAGGTTTACCCCCCAGCCAGTTATCCGTCCAGAAAGCAGAATTCTTGCCGTCACCCACTGAAACTTGAAACCTGTACCTAAAAGCAATATTATTGCCGACCGGATTGCTGATTGCCTGAACGATCTTAAACCAAACACCTCCTAGCGACCTTTTAGCCGGTAAAAAGTCACCGTTAGCTCTGTTACTATGGAGAGCTTCAATAACTTTACTCCATAACTTACTCTTTTGGGTAAAAAATCTCCAACCCCACTTGTTTAAGAGAGCCGAATTGACATTTTTTAATTTGCTTATACCAAGCCCACCACTCTTCACCGGGGGCGTAACCCTATCCCACGCCACCCAATTTAATTTTTTAATAGAGCTGTCCCCATTCCACAGAAAGTTCCTCATCTTAGCTTCAAGATCTTTTATGACTTTCACCGGCGCTTTATACAAGGAAAAATAGTAGTTCGGAAGGCATTCGAGCACGGCCTTAATTAAAGTAATCCTACCTCCAATGGACAACAAACCCGCCTTCCATTTAGCCAGCCTAGAATCAAAAATATCGTACACTGGTTTCCAGTTTGCAATTCTGTTCATGTTTGCCCCGACCGTGAGCCCCAGATACTTGAACGGGAATGCACCTTCCTGACAACCCACTAACTCCGCCATACTAGAGACAGAAATTTGATTGACACCGATAGCAAAAAGATTGGATTTATTGATGTTTAACTTCAGCCCCGAGCAAATGAAAAAAACCCGAAGAATACGCACAATATTCTTTATATACTCAGGCGACCAGTCCCCGAGAATTATGGCATCATCGGTATAAACTTGGTATAAACTTGTTGTTTCGGTCTTTTTTAAAGTAAACTTCATTAAAGGCTTAAAGCACATCTCCGACCTAAACGGGCAAAATACCATACATACAATAAACGCCTATCACCGAGAAGGGCGAAAGGCCCAAAAAAATAAAACATATACATACTTTTCTATGACACCGATTTTTCTTTGATTTCAAACTTGTTTATGATCTATACCAAACAAGTTTACCAAATGAAATAGTTCTTAAAATTGTCACTAGATCTAAAAATACATATCAAAGTATGGGTTAAGCTAAATGCATCCCTTCTTTTATTTGTTATACTATCTTTCCTTTTTTAAAACACATTAAAAGTTTCCATATTACCCCTAAAAATTTTATTATTTTTAAATTTGGTTTTTTTAAGTCCGAAACACTTTTAATATAAAAAATTAAAAAGGTTTATTAGAAAATAAAGAGTAAACTGCCATTTTGGTCCCTGTGGTTTGGCCAGTTTTGCCACTTTAGTCCAAATCTCAAACTTATTACATCCAGGGCCCTGTGGTTTGCATTTTGTTGTCATTTTAGTCCAAAATCCAAAAAACCCCCTTTTTGACTGTTGAGAGCTGCCTATTTTGTCCTTTAGTGCAGGGGTATTTTGGTCATTTATGTTTTATTTTAAGCAATTCAACAACAACAACAACAAAACCCAGAAAATCAAGAACATCTTCTTCAACAACAACAAAACCCAGAAAATCAAGAACATCTTCAAAGTTCATCATCAAAACCCAGAAAATCAAGAACATCTTCAAGAAAAAACGAGGCTCAGATCTGTATCTTCAAGAACATCATCAAACATCATCATCAAAACAACAACAACAAAACCCAGAAAATCAAGAACATCTTCCTCAACAACAAAACCCAGAAAATCAAGAACATCTTCAAAGTTCATCATTAAAACCCAGAAAATCAAGAACATCTTCAAGAAAAAACGAGGCTCAGATCTGTAAAACCGCCATGGCTGCAAACAGAGGTTGCAAGCGCACTTGCCCTCCTCCGATTCTGCCACGCCAAGCTCGGATTAGGTGAAATCATCACAGCCTCATGGTGAACAAGCCTAATTTGAAATGAAAACATCAGAAACAATCAAACAATCAAACAATCAAACAACATCAGAATACCGAATCAACCAGATCTGCTTCTCTCTCCTATCAAAATACCGATTCAGATCTGAAACTCAAACAATCAAACAGTCAAACACATCTAATTTCGATTCAGATCTGAAACAACATCAGAATACCGAATCAATCAGAATACCGAATCAACCAGATCTGAAAATCAAACAATCAAACAACATCAGAATACCGAATCAATCAGAAACAATCAAACACATCTAATTTCGATTCAGATCTGAAACTCAAACTCAAAACTCAAAGCTGAAACTCAAAGCTCAAACCCCTGATTTCGATTCAGATATGAAACTGCCATGGTGATGAAGATGAGATGATGGTGATGAAGATGGAGGCGACGGTGGTGTTGGCGACGGTGGTGTTGGCGGCGACGGTGGTGAGATGATGGTGATGATGATGGTGATGAAGATGGCGGGGACGGTGATGTTGATGATGAAGATGAGATGATGGTGTTGAAGATGATGAACAGTGGAGAGAGAGAGATGTCTGTTGAAGATGATGATATGTTGAAGATGATGATAATCAGGCATTATATTTATTATAAATGCAAAATACTACAAAATACCCCTGAGGATAAGGACAAAACAGGGGGGTCAAAAGTGGGAAATCTGGTCAAATTTGAGTTTTGGACTAAAATGACAACAAAATGCAAACCACAGGGCCCTGGATGTAATAAGTTTGAGATTTGGACTAATGTGGCAAAACTGGCCAAACCACAGAGACCAAAATGGCAGTTTACTCGAAAATAAATAAAAAACAATACTATCGCACTTTGACAAAAAAAAAAATGTTTAATAGTGAAAAATTATAAATGTTTTAAGAAGACATTATCTCATTATCTACTATTCTAGTTTTTGCTGTTGTCTGTATCAGTTAAATTCTTTTATGTATTTTTTTTCTTATTTTGTTCTCTATCAAATTTGTGTTTTAAATTAATTTTGCTGTGAAGTTTTCTAATTTAAGATTGTTTCTATCAAATTATAAAAGAACGTCTCCATCACATTTAGGTTTTTCTATTAAATTATTGTTTTCATTCGTGATTTACTTTATTTATATGTAATATAAGAAAACTAAGATAATGATCATGGCAATTCATTTTAAATGCAATTAATAATATTCAATTACATTTGTTAATATAGAAAACTAAGATAATGATCATGGCAATTCATAATCCTTAGTTTTAATTTAAGAAACTCGTTTATATTGAAATTTCTAGAGGGAAATATGAAAACTTTTAACGTAATTTCAAAAAGGAAAGAACGTATAACAAATAAAAGAGGGGGTGCATTTGACTACACCCTAAAGTATCCATATGTTGTTACTTGTTAGTATTGGGTATTGGGGGGCTAGTTGATTCGGCAGATGAGTTTTTACACACTCTTTAGCGGATTTCGACTTTCATGACCACCTTCCTGCTGTCCGAGATGGTGTTCAAAAAAAGTATTGGAGTATTGGATATAGAGAGAGGAGGAAATTTTCGTTGACTTTAATTTCTCGTGGGAGCGAGTAGATCGCCATATGCAGCACGCAAATTTTTTTATTTTATTGGTGCAAGTTCTACAAATTGATGAGTGGGTGGATCTCTTCGGTGGTTGAATATGTCTTGGCTGCAATTTGTTTAGCCTATTTTTTTTTTTTTGAACCATTAGTTTTTTTAGAACAATGAACTTTATAAAACCAACCACAACACAAACACAACTCCTCCTCCTGAAAGGAGAAGCAACCCAACAAACGAGTATACAAGATCAAATTTATACCATTAGGACCGAGCTATAGACTTGTTCTTCGAGCGATTTTTGTAGCATAAAAAACCCGAGCACCTTCACATCATCAATAATCTCTTTGGTCTTGACTTTTTTTATCTAAGTAAACCTTTTCATTTCTCTTCTTATAGATCTCCAGAAAACAATTCCTTGAAGCGCAACTTTTTCCCGATCACCCAACCTACTGAGATGGGATGTTAAAAAAAACTAATTAATTAGTTTTGTTGGTAAATAAGGATATTAATTTGTTATTTTTTTTGGAATGCAAAAAAAAAAAAAAAAAAAAAAAAAAAAGTTTTACGCAACAAAAGAAGTTAATCTAGAAAATATTAACATAATCTACAACGAGAAATGATCAAATCAAAATATCGAACATGTTGTCCATGCTTAATGATGGGCGGAATCTGAGCCGTAGATTTAGATTTGAATCAGTTTCTTAACAGGTTGTCCATTCACATGTACCAACTTATAATTATAATAATCAGTTAATTTAAGAATATTAAAATTAATTTAATTATTTATGTACACGATATAATATTTATTTTGTATTGTTAAGGGTAGCGGTATTATTTGTGTAGCAGAAGGTATTCATCCCATTATGTGAAGAACATCAGGAAACGATGGAACACCTTCTCGTCTAATGCCCGACGGCATGTATGGTGCGACGCATCATCAATATCACAAGTACTTGCATTTCGATGAAGCTAAAAAGAAACAAGTGCAGTCGATAATTCTCATAGCTTCTGGAAAACTAGAAATGACAAAATTTTCTCAAATATCAAGTCTTCTATTTACTAAATCATCGAAAATCGAAAAAAAAAAATCGAAAATGAAAACTGTTGGAGTGCTGTGGGTGAAGCATAAATCTATGATGTAGTCCCTAAAATGATTCCAATGGTTTACTTTTCCAGTTTTTCTCCCTCGGCATAATTTTGTTGGTGCTATGTATAAGTTTTTTTTGGTGTTTGTAGCGGCCAGTAGACCCTTGTTGTTAATTAAATTGCCTAGTACTAAAACAATTGTATTCCTCCCTAAATAGTTTTTTTTTTTTTTCGAATGGCGACTATCATAAAAAACACCCTGAAAACTCTCTAGCAAGACACTAGAGAGCCGGGAACATACAACAAAAACGAAACATTATACATCAAATTTCCTCCCTAAATTGTTTAGAGTAGGAATCATAAAAAAAAAGGAAAAGATACTTGAAACCGTGAGTAAAATCGCTAACGTTGTTTTTTTGATTTTTTCTATGTTAGTGTTCTTTGTACAAAAAAATATGTATAGTTATATAGATACACGTATCATTGCGAGTTACGTATATTTTTTAAGTTTTTTACTGTTTTTTTCGTTTTAACACTACTAACCTTTTAAAGAAATGAAAAGAAAAATATTAAAAAATTTGATTAATTAGTTGATAGTGATTTTCATAGATTTGAAGATCTTAGAGAATTTCTGTTGAACTTAGCTTAGCTGTAGCCGTTAAAAAAACTCTAATACAATTTAAAACCTTTTTAAATATATACTTAAAAATATTTTATATCAAAAGTATCTATTCAATTTCTAGCATGGAATCAACTCAATTATTTTCATATTTCTTTCCCTATAAATGCACTAGGTTTCCTCATCCAAGTCATCTTTCAAACATAATATCTTTACTTCAATCATGAACATGAGAAGATATTATCAACTCCTAAACCTAAGGAGATCTAAAGGTCTTTATATGTCACATAGAAGATGTTTTCATCAAAATAGTTCTGTTGAACCTCACCACCTTTGCCGCCACCCTGAGCCACCAACGCCGCCACAACCACGATCGATCTTTTCTTCCTATGGTCATATATCCAGCAACACATACAGTAGAAATGCTATTGTTTCTTACAGTTTACTTCAGTCAACTCTAAACTCCAAGCATTATAGTTCTCAAGTGACTGTGAAGGGTAGAGAGGTCATTTCAGCAGCTGCAACAGCAGCGAATGTACACTGGCTCCCCATGTCAAACCTAGACCTTCTTCTACCACCTATTGAATCCGGTGTTTTCTTTTGTTACAAGAAAAAGGAAAATGCTAACATGTCCCCGGAAACAGTGGTAGACACGATCAAGAAGTCGTTGGCAGGGGTGCTATCGACATATTACCCGCTCGCGGGTGAGATTGTGCAAAACAGCCAAGGAGAGCCGGAGGTGGTGTGTAACAACAGTGGGGTGGAGTTTGTTCATGCACATGCAGATGAAGAAGAAGCCATCCTGATATACCTGACAATGCAGTAGTGATTAGAGATGAAGAAGAAGCCATCCTGATCAGCTCCCGTTTAGGATGAGCAATTAGGATGGAGAGGGATGATGATAACAGATTGTAGTGAGGGGGCCGTAAACTTTATGGTGTGTCTTTAGGGTTCCCCAATAACCTGTACTTATGTGCTTCACCCAAACGGAAACCCTAATTAACTAGTACGGGCTTTTACGTCCATCAAATAAAGCCCAATTAATTTTATAGGCATATTAAGGTAAATATTGATCTGGTTATTAGATAAATGATCAATAAGTGCACTATAAATTATTTAATAAATAATTTACGCTAACATTCTCTCACTTGGCAGAGTGATCATTTATTATGAGTATTAGATAAGCCTGATTAGGAGTTAATACTCATTTTAGTTTTAAACCAAAATTGTAGCAAAAAAATATAGTCTTTGAGTCAGTTATTCAACTCAGGACCCCCATTAATCATACTAAAATCCCAAATTTAAAACCTGAGCAAAGTAAGGATCAATTTACAAGTAAGCCCTTGAACGATGATTTGTATAATAATAGTCTTTACGTCATTAGGCTAGCGAAACGTAGTTAGAGACAAACAAATCAAATGAGGAAATTTTATCATTAAAACGTAAGTAAGTACAATATGCATTTAAATAAGGTCTTTACAAAAGCCCATCTTCAAAACATGTTCTTCGAATACTTTAGGTGGGAGACCTTTAGTCATCGGATCCGCAAGCATATTTTTCGTACTTATATACTCAATACAAAGCTTATTTTCCTCAACACGTTCACGTACGAACAAATACTTTGTATCAAGATATAATCCAGCTCCGGTCGAACTGTTACTGTTCGAGAAGTTAACGGCAGCTGAGTTATTACAGTACAACTTTAATGGTCTAGATTTAGAATTGACAACTTTGAGTCCAGTAATCAGATTCTTTAGCAACATTCCATGACAGGTAGCGTTACATACAACAATGTATTCTACCATCATAGTGGATGTTGAAGTCAACTGTTGTTTATGACTCCTCCATGAAATAGGTCCGCCGGCTAACGTTAAAATATACCCTGAAGTGGATTTCTTGTCATCTTTGCATTTAGCAAAGTCAGAATCAGAATAACCAACAACTTCCAAAACGTCACTTCTTCTGTAAGTCATTTTATAGTCTTTCGTCCCCTGAAGACATCGAAGTACTTTCTTCGTTGTTTTCTAGTGATCAAGGCCAGGATTAGACAGATAACGGCCTAGCATCCCTGTAACATAAGCGATATCTGGACAAGTGCAGACTTGAGCATACATGAGGCTCCCAACTACTGAGGCATAAGGTATCATTCTCATTTGAGCCTTTTCATCCTCAGTTTTCGGACATTGAAAAGAACCGAAAACATCTCCTTTAACTACTGGAGCTACAGAGGGTTATATCGACTAAGGACAAGATCAATGTAAGCCTTTTGTGATAAGCCCAAAATTCCATTACTTCTATCTCGGTGTATTTCGATGCCAATAACGTAAGAAGCCTCTCCGAGATCTTTCATGTCAAAGTTATGCGAGAGTAAGCGCTTTGATTCATGTAACATATCTAAGCTATTACTTGCCAATAGAATATCTTCTACGTAAAGGACAAGTATAGCAAAATTACTCCCACTCATCTTGAGGTAGGTGCATTGATCCACTTTGTTCTTCATAAAGCCTTGCGTCTTCATGACTTCATCAAACTTAAGATACTATTGACGTGATGCTTACTTCAAACCGTATAAAGATTTCTTCAGCTTGCAGACAAGATGTTCTTAACCTTCAGGTTTGAACCCTTCAGGTTGCTTCATGAACACGTCCACATACTAGTCTCCATTGAGAAAAGCAGTCTTGACATCTATCTGATACAGCTCTAAATCAAAATGAGCTACTAGGGCCAAGACGATCCTTAAGGAATCTTTTCGAAAGATAGGTGAAAGGGTCTCTTGATAATCGATTCCCTCTTTCTGAGTCTAGCCCTTTGCAACTAATCTTGCTTTATATCGTTCAACGCTTCCATCCGGATTTAGTTTTGTTTTGAAGACCCATTTACATCCTACGGGTTTAACACCATCGGGTAATTCAACCAAATCCCAAACGTCATTTTTCTTCATGGAGTCAAGCTCGTCAAACATAGCTTTATTCCATTCAGAAGTCTGATCACTACTAATGACTTCATTTTAAGAGGTAGGATCGGTAAATTTTCCATCATCTGATACGACTTCAGCCAGGTAGGTTTTGATAATCATCAAATTAGTGGGCCTTCTCGCCCTAGATGACCTAGATGACCTCCTAGGTTGATTCTCAACTTCAACATTGGCAGGTCCTTCATTCTCAGGTACATGCAGAGCAACATTTAATTCTGAATGAGTTGGAGGTGGTGCAGTGACATGCGGTGCAGCATCGGGTACAAGAGGAGTAGTAATAGGAGGTAATGAAATGGACGAGTGTCTCCCCCCCCACGTCTTGTACTTCTTGTAAATCATTGTAAGGATTTTCACTACTCCCACTGACCTTAAAGTCCTCAAGAAACGCGGCACGCTTGGTTTCTACAATACGAGTAATATGGGAGGGACAATAGAATCTATAACCCTTTGAGTGATCTGGATATCCAATAAAGAAACAACTTATTGTTGTCATATCGAGTTTCTTTAAGAAAGGGTTATAAAGTTTAGCTTCGGCAAGACAACCCCATACTTTCATATATCTAAGACTCAGTTTCCTTCCTGTCCAAAGTTCATAAGGAGTTTTAGGGATAGACTTCGAAGAAACTCTGTTGAGTATATGAACAGCTTCTTTTAAGGCCTCGGTCCAGAGGAATAAAGGCAAACCTGAGTTGGCTAACATACTACGTACCATATCCATTAGGGTTCTATTTCTTCTCTCAGCAACACTGTTCTGTTGAGGAGTACCAGGCATAGTATATTGGTTCACGATCCCCTGGCCCTTACAAAGCTCATAACATGGACCAGGAGCTTGACCCACGTCAGTATGTCGACCATAATATTCACCTCCTATATCTGATCTAACAACTTTTATTTGATGATCTACTTGTTTTTCAACTTCAGCTTTATAGTCTTTAAAAGTTGTGAGAGATTCAGATTTTTATTTAATGAGATACAAGTGCATATAACGTGAATAATCATCAATATACATGATAAATGAAGTGTGTCCAGTTATGCCAGCGATGTTATAAGGGCCGCTAATATCAGTATAAATGAGTTCTAATAAATTTGAGCTCCTAGTGGCACCTTTCTTATTCACTGATGTCATTTTACCTTTAAGGAATTTGACACATGTTCCAAAATATTGAAATCGAGAGGTGGTAAGACCTCATCCTTCACGAATCGAGTTAAGCGTTCTCGTGAAATGTGGCCTAAACGTTGATGCCACAACATGGATGAAGTTTCTAAGTCTCGTTTGCGTTTTCTCTTTGTTAAGTTCTCATTAATATTATATGATAACAAAGACTTGGAAAAATCATCATATAATTCTAATCGATAGAGACCACCATCCAAGAAGCCATAACCAAATATTTGAGAATTAAAACTGATAGTAAGTTTGGCATGACTACGAGAAACAAGAAAACCGTCTACGTCTAACTTTGGTCCTGATACAAGATTCCGAGTAATCTCAGGAATATATAAGGTATCATAAAGTCTAATAGTTAAACCAGCTTTCATAACTAAATCTAATGTTCCCACGGCCTCGACTACTAGGGGTTTCCATTTCCCAGCTTAAGCATTCTTTTGTTTCTTTCCAGCTTCCGGATTATATGGAATCCCTGTAAGGAATTGGTTAGATGAACCATAGAACCAGAATCAAACCACCAAGTATTAGATGGAACATTTAAATTAAAGGACTTAAGTATCACGAAAAGATTATCACCTTTCTTAGCTAGCCACTCCTTAAAGTCCGGGCAATCCTTCTGCTTATGTCCCACCTTACGGCAGAACTTGCAGTGAATCTTCCCTTTGGAGTCATTAGAGCCAGAAGCACTTGCACCTGCATCCCGCTTTTGAACCTTTGCAGTGAATCTTCCCTTTGGAGTCTTTCCAGCTTCCGGATTATATGGAATCCCTGTAAGGAATTGGTTAGATGAACCATAGTTCCCCTTCATTTTCTTCGAGTCAGTAGTCATCAGGTAAGCAACATCGGCTTTCTCCAGTTTCAAACGTTCTTCTTCTTGCACGCACATGGCAGTTCATCTTCCATTGGTCCTTCTGAAGGTTATAGTTGACTTTGAATGCTTCATAAGATGCACGCAGAGACGTCATGATAAAATGCACCAGAAAGCCATCACTAATCTCCATGCTTAATCACTTGAGCTTTTGGGCCATGTCATTCATTCCAGTATGTGCTCACGAATACCGCTGATCCCATCATACTTTGTAGTCACCAATTTCAGAATGAGGGTGCTGGCTTGCGCCTTAGACTTCCCTTGGAATTGATCCTCCACATTAGTTAGATATTCCTTAGTTGTAGCAGCATCAAGAATGGCTCCCCTGATAGCAGGATTTATCGAATTTTTCGTGAAGATAAGAGATAAGCGATTAGCTATTTCCCACTTTTGATGGAGTAGTTTTTCAGCTTTAGTACTCTTATTAGTAAGAGCAGGGGGAGCGTTTTCAGTTAGCGCACAGTCAAACTCCATGAGTACGAGAGTAAGGTCAAGAGAATCCTTCCACGAAGCATAGTTCGCACCAGTCAAAGTATCAATAGCCATAGTAGGAGCTGATAGTGGATTAAAATGAGAAGAATAAGATACATTGCAGTGACTTATGGGTAACCTAAAACTAAGGCAGGCGGAAATTAAGACCATCATACTAAGGAAGCTGTGATAATGTTATTTATACACACCAATTTTAAATAAGGTTCTACTTGAATGATGGTTTTTGCTTTGGTTGTGGCCAATCATACAAGTATTATGAACAGTCAGACTGTGCAGATTAGATGTAACACATTATCTTTGGGCAGAAGTTGAAACACCATAAGTTTAGGCACAAGTCAAAGTTTGCGAGACATGAGTGTAACACATCACCTTTGGGCAGAAAATGAAACACTCATGCATCTTAGGCAGAAGTCATGTGTATATCATATGAACAAATGTAATAAGGCAAGTGTTACACTATGCTTGTTCATATAATAAGGTATACACCTAAGTGACTATGCTTAAGTTCACTAAATAATGCCACAAGTAAACACATCGCCTTTGGGCTGAAGTGAGAACTTGAAAAAAATATGTTATTTTAGTTAAGCAAATTTAAATCAATAAAAAAAATTAGTTGAATGATTATTTAAAAGTTAGGTTTATAAAACATAATAGAGTAAGGTTTTATAAAACAAAATTATTTAATTATAAACTCAGCTGTTGCACTGATCGAGTTGGACATTCAGATCTCGAGTTTGATCATTAGAACTCGAGTAGGGCATACCAACTCGAGTAGGGTAGCTTTATCTCGAGTTGGCACTAGTATAGTAGGTTATCAGCACACTTTCTTTTTGGGTGCTACTTTCTACACCCCCCTATCTACTTTTTTCACCCCCCTCCTCTCACATACTTACAGGTGGGGCCTGCGTGGGACCGACAGTTTTCCTCTCACAAGGGGGGTGTAATCAGGAAGGAGGGGGGTGCGTATAGAATGAGCCTTCTTTTTATATATTCATACATCATTACATACAGTTAATGACCCAATCATGAATATGAAAATCCAATATAAACAAATGATGGGATCATCCTAAATATGAAGATGAACAATAAAAAGAAAAAAATTGACCATAATACTTGCAGCAATCACTACGCACAACTGACAATTCAGTCGTTGTTTAATTAGTTTTATATTATGGTAATTATAAGGTATTCTTGTGACGCTGGAAAAAGTGTCATCGATTTTACAAGTGCTCTTTATGTCGTAATATAAATCCATTTAGGTTTGTGTTTTAACTTTATATGATTTGTTTAAAATAAAATCAAAACTGTTCATCGTTGAGAACCACAATTTTCTTTTCTTTTCTTGTTTCAATATATTAAAAAGTATGTAATAAAAGTTCGAACAGTGATTCCGATTTCAATTCCAGATCATAAGGGAATTTTAGGAACTGAGTAACATCGCTCTGATACCGCATGTTAATCAGTTCTTTTAAAATCTAATGGAAAAATAACACTTTACGGATCTTGATATACTTGACAATCCAGTAGTGGTTAGAGATGAAGAAGAAACCATCTTGATCAGTTCACGTTTAGGGTGAGCAGTTAGGATGGAGAGGGATGATGATAACAGATTGTAGTGAGGGGGCCGTAAACTTTATGGTGTGTCTTTAGGGTTCCCAATAACCTGTATTTATATGCTTCACCCAAAGGGAAACCCTAATTAACTAGTACGGGCCTTTACGTCCATCAAATAAAGCCCAGTTAATTTTATAGGGATATTAAGGTAAATATTGATCTGGTTATTAGATAAATGATCAATAAGGGCACTATAAATTATTTAATAAATAATTTACTCTAACAAGCAAATCCTGAACAACGAATATATATTATACCATATGGACATCCTAATACCAGATCAATAGAAAATATAACTTAAAAGACTTTTAGTTTTTATTTTTTTCATTCATTTATTCTAACATTCAATCAACCCATTACATTTTGTGTTGATACATATTAAGTGGATACGGCTCGGCTCGGTTCGACTCGGCTACGAAGTGAAGGCCGTAGTCAAGACATCCTCCTGTCTTGACTCGGTATGCGGTTTAGTTTGTAAAGTACGATGTTCATGAAACTGTGTGTGTGCAGTATGCATGTTAGATTAAGCTTATGTGTTTGTTTATTTTTTTATGTTTGGCCCAACATTGAAGATGCCCAAGAGACAAGTCCATGTGAAGAAGTCCTCCATGATGAAGTCCAAGCCCAAGCCCAAGACACAGGCCCAATCATGTGACGAAACCAACATGTTAAGCGAAATCCCCTTGTGGTGAAAACACCCTTGTGGTGAAAACCAAATGGAACGAAAACACATGGGATGAAATCAAGGTATTTCGTCCAGATATTGGATTTCGTCAATGGGTTTTCGTCTGGGACTGTATTTCATCATGTTGTTAGTATAAATACACAGACATCAGACAGAACACAGCTAGGGAAGTCTGAATAGATTTCGGAGCGAACACACTGTAAACACACACACACACTGAGAGTTTATGAGAGCATCTTGTAAACATTGCTTTGTAACCGTTTTCTAGATTAATACATTGGAGTGTTAATCGGTGAATCTTGTGTTTTACGTGTTCGTAACTTGGTTTAACTTACCCGTTTGGATTCCGCACTCACGGGTTTGTTAGAAAACAGGGAATAGAGGTTACTCAATCCTCCGGGTTGACCTACAATTGGTATCAGAGCATTGGCTCGATTCCTTGTTAAAACAAAGTTTGTTTATCTTGTGTTTTGAAAGATTTTCATGCATTTTCAGAAACTGTTCTTAAGTTTTGAGCTTTGAATATCATCTTTTCTGGAAAATCAAGCGTTAAAGTCTTGAAAATCTTGTGTTTTGCTAGTAGTTTTTACAAAACCTTGTTATATTTTAAGTATCCATGCTAAAACTTGGTTTTGAGTAAAATTTTGTGTGCAAAAATTGTTGTTCGGAATCTTCGCATCTTCATCCAGTTCATCACACCTTCAAACTATTCTTGATAATATCTCTATTTGATACATTTGTGATTGAATTATTGTGTTGTTATTATTATAATACACTTGTTTGACATTTGTGTACATTTGCATCATGATAGTTGGTAAGAAAAGTCTGAAAAGCATGGTTGTTTGAAAAAGAAGGTTTTGTTGTCAGAAGGATAAGATTTGATAAGGTTTGAGAAATATTTTTTATTTGCAGGTCACCTTTGTCAACGAAATCCAACTGGAGGAAAACACCCCTGATTTCGTCAAAACAGTTCAGCAACAAATCCAGTACTGATTTCGTCAAACATCAGCGACGAAATCAACTAATTCTGGACGAAATCACTTTTCCTGACGAAATCAGAAGTGTTAGTAAAACATCAGCGACGAAATCAGAAGTTTCTGGACGAAATCAACTAATTCTGGACGAAATCACTTTTCCTGACGAAATCAGAAGTTTCAGTCAAACATCAGCGACGAAATCAGAAGTTTCTGGACGAAATCAACTAATTCTAGACGAAATCACTTTTCCTGACGAAATCAGAAGTGTCAGTCAAACATCAGCGACGAAATCAGAAGTGTCAGTCAAACATTTCAGCGACGAAATCAGAAGTGTCAATCAAGCATTTCAGCGACGAAATCAGAAGTGTCAATCAAGCACTTCAGCGACGAAAACCCTTTGATTTCGTCACATATCTTTTGATATTATTAACAGAAGTTGTTTAAAACATTCTTAACTGTTTGATTTGTGTAATTTAATCAGGTTTTCATCATCATACATCAAAAATGAATCTGAATTGGTGGGGTAATCCGTCTAATACGGAAAGCAAGTATATAAACACGTGTTTATATCCATTATGGGCCGAATCTCCCGCACCCGCAACTAATACAGAAAGTAAGTATACAAACACGCATTTATGGCCATCATGGGCAGAATCTCCCGCACCTGCATCTTCGCAAGCGAATCCAACGTCGACAGGCCAATGGGCGTTTGTTTCAAATCAAACTCCAAGTATTCAAAGTATACTTCTAAGTGAAAGCGAGACCGGAAGTCTAAATCGCCCACCGAAACTGATGCACATAAATGAATATCCTGGATGGTAGATAGATTCCATACGCATGTCCTTGGGGAAAACACGGAATTGTGGTTATGTTTTATTACAGATTACGATCAAGCTCTTGAGGTTGCCGCTTCAACTGCCGCGACATATGCAGATTTTATGGAAGACGAGAAAAAGGCATATGATTTAGAAAAAAAGCATATGCTATTCTGACTCAGGTGATGAGCAAGGATATATATCATCAGTTTGTCAGCTACAAGACGACAAAGTGATTATGGGATGCATTGAAGACAAGAGGTCTAGGAAATGAAAAGTCACGTCAATTGCGACATGATTTACTTAAAAAGGAGTTTGATGGTTTCACTTATATGGAAAATGAATCTTTGGGAGATATGACAAGTCGATTTCATCACTTGCTGACTGAATTGAGTAATTTTTCGGTAGTAACAACTCCAGCACAGGTTGTCACAAAGTTTGTTGATGCACTGCCACCTCAATGGAATAGTTTCATGGAAATCCTGAAATACAATGGCACATTGGCTACGACAAACATCAATGACTTCTGTCAGCTCTTGGAGAACAAAGATCAGGAAGAAACCCTAAAGGCAAAAGGATTCCAGTTCGACAAAATCCTGATATGTATTATGGAACTTCTAGCACTTCTGCAATACCAGTGCGACAAGATCCTGATATGTATTATGGAACTTCTAGCACTTCTGCAAGACCTGCTTCACATGCTCCACTTCAAACGGTGTTTGTCACAAGCACAGATTTGTATAGCAATCTGATACAAGTTCCTGTAAAGCCAGCTCCAACCATAGACTTGTATGGATATCCACTTCCTGCTCAATAACAAGCTTGTTATGGAAGCACATCATCTGCTGGTCAGCCATCAAAGTCAAATACAGTACGGCTTGACATGTCAAACTTCTCCAAAGTTAGCGTTGAAGTAGCTAAAGATCATATGGAGATACTAAACACATTGGTGAGCTCGTATTGTGGGTTGATTGCAGGGCAGATCGGAAACTCAAGAAGATTATCAGCAGATCGATAAAGAAGAGATGGATATGATGGACATCAAATGGGCTTTCGCTAGTGCTGTTAGGCGAGCTAAAGACTTCATGGAACGGACGGGCAGAACCAGCTTGGAAAGCAAGAAAGATACCAAGTATGGGTTCGACAAGCAATCCGTCAAGTGCTTTAACTGTGGTGAACGTGGTCATTTCAAGCGTGAATGCACAAAGCCAGCTCAGCATGGGAACCAAAATCCTTTCAGAGGTTAAGGTAACCAGGGGAATCAGAATCAAGCCAGGAATGATTATCGCACCTTGGTCCCTGCAAACAATCAAGCAGGACCATCGAACACCAATCAAGCTCTTGTGGTGCAAATAGATGAAGGTTGTGACTCGTCAATGCAATTAGGCATTGGTGATCAGGGAGGAGCAGCTTGTTTTGCTGAAACTGCTAAGGATTTGAAGAACGCCAGTGGTGGAGAATCTTCCGCCAATGGTGGTGAATATTCAGATGAAGAGAGTTCTGGTGATTCAAGGAGTTCAGATGAGGAAACCTCAATGTCAGGCGATGATCATGTATCTAGTGGGAGAATCGATGCAGATATCGATGAATTGTTAGGAGAAGCTGCAGCAAGGAATGATAGAAGATCTATTCTGGTGGATCAAGCTGCTTATTCTTCTTCTTCTTCTCTTCATTCAGCCTTTATTGCTAATGGCGGCAGTTCATTAAGACAGGTATGTATCGATGAACCTACTGTCGTTAATTGTGATAATTGTGCTAGCTTAAGTGTTAAATGTGCTGATTTAGATGCTAATATGTCTGAGTTGCAAAGCAAACATGATGCTTTAACTGCTAAATTGTTTGACTTGCAAAACAAACATGTTTCTTTTGATGATAAGTGGTGTGATTTGCAAAGCAAACATGAGGCTTTGCAAAACAAATTAGAAGTGACAAATATGCACAATCAAAAGTTGATAGTGGATCTTTCGAAATGAAAAGAGGCTAACATGTTTTATGAAAACCATGAAAAGGAATTTAAAACGGTGGTTGCAAATTTAAGAAAAGATAAAACCGAACTGACAAAAATGGTTTCAAGAAAACAAACTGACATAAACCTTTATATCGATCGTCTTGAGATCATGCAAAAAGAGTTAGTCTTTGTTAAGTTTGAAAGTGAGGCGATTCGGCTTAAGCTAGACAGTTATTCAAACTCTAGATATGTGCTGGATCATATCATTGACACAAAAAAAGAGAAAAAGGATGTCACGTGCATTGGATACAAGAAATGTCCACCACCTGTTAGACAAAATTATGATGCCATGGCTGATGAGGAGGATAGAACTTATTATGTGGAATTTGTTCCTTTAGAAATTGAGGAATTTGCAACGGGACTTGGATACAAACCGGAAGTACCATCAGATTAGGATGTGTCAGCAGATACAAGTGTGTCTTCTGCTGAACAGAATCAGGATTCTCTAGTTATTGTTGAGGATGCTGATTCTTCAGATGGTGAATCTAATGATACTGACTCAGCACAGTGTGATGCGGTAATCAAAGAAGAGGACATACCTCTTGAGAATCATATTCTATGTGATCCTCCCGCAAAACCTGCTAAGACTGTTCTGGTCGATTCCACGTCTGCAAAAGAGTCTGAGAGTGTGAGTTTGCTGTACACTCTTGCTGGTGATGATAAAATCTACTCTGACAAAGATTTTCCTATTAAGAATGTTAATCAATCTTTAATTTGTAAAATTTTTGAGGATTCAACAAGTAAGTTTTTGGGAAAGACAGGATCACACGTTGTGGTAACACAGTGTCCTCCTATCCCAAAGGCTGAAGTTCGAAAACAATGTGGCAATCAGAAATTACCAACAGTGAAAAAGCAGCAAAAACATACCAAACCAAATGGTAAATCACCGACTCAAGGTCAAAAGAAACAGACCCAAAAGAAGAACAAAAGGGTGAACTTTGTGAAATCGAAGGGAATAGATAAACTTGAAACATTTGCCAATAAATCTAACATAGATCATGTCATTCAAGTTAATTCTTTGAAAAGAAATGAACCAAACAGTTCAAAACCTAGTACCTTTGGATCACAAAGTTCATCGACAAGACAATCACATGATACTTCGGGGTTTGTAGAACGAATATCATGTTTTTCATGTGGTACATTTGGAGATATTATTCGCAATTGTCCATATCTTCATAAGTTAAAAGCCAAAGTTGATGATCCCCGTGACCAAATTGACCGCAAGCGATCTGTTTCATCAAAACCAGATCCACGTCTTGTAAAAGAAAGGGAAAAGAAACAGAAACGCCAACAGGTCAAGAAAATTGAAAAGGAGATTAAAACCGACGTGGTTAACAAAACATCTGTTTCTGTCAAACCAGACAAATCAAAAACTTCAGACAATCATGAAGTTAAAGTTTTAAAGAACAACACTGGTAAAACAAAACAGACCTGGAAATTAAAAACGGTTACTGAATCAGGGGGAATATCACAATTTCCGCAACATCGAGAAGTTCAAGTAACTTACGTTGTTGAAAATGGAAGACCCAAGACCACAAAGGCTTGGGTCCCCATCTCCAACTAATCATGTGAGTACATGTGTAGGGTGTTCCAGGAGGAACTTTCAGTAGTCATTGGATTGTTGATAGTGGGGCATCCAGGCACATGACCGGTGACATGAAGCTTCTCTACGACGTTAAATCTATTAGAGGAGGTTATGTTGCTTTTGCTGGAGATAAAGGCGGATATATAACTGGAGAAAGGATGGTATCCAACGGGGTTGTAAGTTTTGACAAGATCAACTTTGTACAATAGCTTGATCACAATCTTCTCAGCATTTCACAATTCTGTGATAAACAGTTTTCAGTACACTTTGACGCAAATGGATGTTACGTGCTGAAACCCGGCTTCAAGATTCCAAAAGAATGGATTCTCTTATCAGCTCCAAGGATAAACGATTTATATGTCTTTGATATGAGCCAAGCTATTACAACGACTGCACAAGCAACTTGTTTTATTACAAAAGCCATGGAAAAAGACTCCATCTCTTGGCACAGACGTATGGGTCACATTCACTTACGGAAAATGAATCATTTGGTTTCGAATGAATTAGTGAATGGTGTTCTTCTTAAATATTTCCATCTTCAAGACGTCTGTGTTTCATGCTAAAAAGGAAAGCAAACAAAGAAGCGACATCCGACAAAGAAAATCAACACGGTGGCGGTTCCTCTTGAACATTTGCACATGGATTTGTTCGGTCCTGTTAAGCACAAAAGCATCAGGAATGATCAATACTGTCTCGTGATAACTGATGATTATTCAAGATTTTCTTGGGTGGCGTTGATGGCTCACAACAGTGCAACTTTCGGTATTATCAAAAACTTGATCATTCAGATTGAGAATTTGTATAAATTGAAGGTTAGACGGATACGCAGCGACAATGGTACTGAATTTAAAAATCATGCTATGGCGGAGTTTTGCACATCAAAAGTAATTCTTCACGAATTTAGTGCGGCCTACACTCCTCAGCAGAACGGCGTCGCTGAACGTAAAAACCGTACATTGATCGAGACTGCTAGGACGATGTTGGTACAGTCACAATTGCCGATTCCCTTCTGGACTGAAGCTGTGTCCTCTGCATGTTATACATTGAACCGAGTCCTTATAGTCAAAAGGCACAACAAGACCTGCTTTGAGCTTCTTCACAAACGGAAACCAGATTTGTCATATCTTGAACCGTTTGGAGCTCCTTGCACAATGATCGATCCTAATGGAAAGTTTGGGGCAAAAGCTATTGAAGGTCACTTTCTTGGTTATGCCACCCCGAACTTAAGAGTCTAGAATCTACAGACTAAAAGGGTTGAGGAATGGTCTGAAGTCAGAGTACAAAGGCACACTTTACCAGTCAAATGTCCAGGTCAACCATGGATGTTTGAGTACGATGACTTTTTTAATTCGATCAATATTGAAGCAGTTGAAGAAAATGTTGCGGCAAGGATGTTTTTCGAGAGTGGCAACGCAACAGAATCACCGTTGGTTCGTCCAATTGTTGTCAATCAAGAACCAACTTCAGTGAACAATAATGCTCTCGACAATGAGGATTTTCATGATGCAACCGAACTGAACGAATCTTCAGAGGATGAAGAATTTCTAGATGCAGATCAAGAAGGTCCTACATCAACAGTACATGGTACTTTAGAGGCTACACCTCCAGTGGACGCCCCTATAACAGCTGAAGCTACCGCATCATCCTCTTCTTCAGTTCCAGGTATTGAATTAGTTGTTGATCTCAATTTCAACAATCTGGGTACAAACATTCCAGTTCCAGATAATCCAGAAACAAGGATTCACAATACCCATCCTCAACAAAACATCATCGGTAATGTACAAAGTGGCATTCAAACAAGAAACATGTTGCGAAACAACAACAACGCAGGCTTGTATGCGGCAATTCGAGAATCTGGTCAACAAAACGATTGGTCTTTCGCATGTTATGTCTCTCAGGAAGAGCCAAGAACTTGGAAAGAAGCCTTGAAAGATAACTCTTGGGTTGAAGAAATGCAGGAAGAACTGCAACAATTCCAGAAACTTGGTGTCTGGAAGCTCGTAGAGAAACCTGTTGATTACAAGAAGATTGGTACCCGTTGGGTGTATAAATGCAAAAAGGACGACCGTGGAATTTGTTATTCGAAACAAAGCAAGATTGGTCGTTCAAGGTTTTTGTCAGATTGAAAGTATAGACTACAACGAAGTGTATGCACCTTTTTCACGTCTGGAAGCAATTCGGATCTTTCTGGCTTATGCCTCATTCAAAGGATTCAAGGTTTACCAGATGGACGTCAAAAGTGCATTCTTACATGGTCTAGTCGAAGAAGAGGTGTATGTTGAACAGCCTCCAAGTTTTGAAGATCCTATCCATCCCGGTCGGGTTTGGTTGCTGAACAAAGCTCTCTACGGTCTACATCAAGTACCGCGAGCTTGGTATGCAACCTTATCTAATTATCTGCTGGAGAATGGATTTCGCAGAGGTCTTATTGATTGCACTCTCTTCATAAAAGAACAAGATGGAGATCTTCTACTGGTTCAGGTATATGTGGATGATATTATATTTGGCTCTACTAACAATGTTATGTGTATGGATTTCGAGCGTGTAATGCAGGATAAATTCGAGATGAGCGCTATGGGGGAGATGACTTTCTTTTTGGGCTTGCAAGTGCAACAAAAAAAGTCTGGGATTTTCATCCATCAGACTAAGTATGTTCAAGACATCCTGAACCGATTTCAGATATCCGACACATTGCCCATTGGTAACCCACTGCAGCAAAATCACGGAATCAATCTAGACTTGAAGGGTGAACTCGTTAGCTCTTCATACTACCGCGCGATGATTGGATCCCTTATGTACCTCACAGCATCAAGACCAGATATAATGTATCCAACATGCCTGCTAGCCAGATATCAAGTGAACCCGAAGGCCTCACATCTTGCAGCTGTAAAAAGGTTTTTTCGTTATTTGAAGGGTTGTCCAGACACCGGTCTATGGTACCCTAAGGATGATAACTTTGATCTAGTCGCTTTCAGTGATTCTGATTTTGGCGGATGCAAAATTGACGGCAAATCCACAACGGCTGGATGCCAGTTTTTAGGAAATCGCCTCGTAGCATGGCAGTGCAAGAAGCAGACTTGTGTCGCTACATCAACTTGTGAAGCTGAATACATTGCTGTCTCACGTTGTTGCTCCCAAGTCCTATGGATACAACAACAAATGCGCTATTACGGTTTTGAATTACTAACTACTCCTATTTTAGTCGATAATTTTGCTGCCTTATCTATCACTAGAAATCCTGTGCAGCATTCAAAGACCAAACACATCGAAATTAAGTATCACTTCATATGTGTTGCTTTGATAAAAGGCTAATCGATGTTGTTAAAGTCCATACTAATGACCAACGTGCCGACCTTTTTACCAAAGCATTTGATAAATCAAGATTTGACTTTTTATTATTGGTAAACGGCATTAAGGTCAAGCAAGAGTACTTCGCATCGGAAAATCGTTTTTGTAAATATCTTTGTGTTTTAAAAATTATTGTAAGTTTGTTGATTTTAGGGGGATAAATTCCAAAATTTGAAAAATTCAAAAACATAAAAATTTCAAAAACTCAAAAACAATAGAAAAACAAAAATGAGTTTCCTGGCAAGCAAAAGAGAAAATGATAGTACATCAGTGGTCTGTCTAAACCTCTTTAAACTGAAATGCAAAATGAAAAATGTTAAGCAGCTCTATATAAGATGTATCGGTAGGCTCACAATCATCTTAAAGTGTGCAGGGTGATATAAACTTAAATCGACTGAAGACCAGGTGGGAACCATTCATTGGCATATGGTCTTAGTACCGAAATTTCGTTTGAGAGATTACCGAGGTTCTGAGATATGTGGTCTTTTTGCTGTTTATCATCTGGGTATCATGGTTCTATCACATAGGGCTTGTTTTCAATCAAAATAAGTGAGTTTCTCGCATTTTCATATACCGTCAAAACAGATGATAAATGGTATACTCACCAGTAAGATGAACTCTCGTGCATACCTTGATACGGGAATGTGTCGTGATGTGGATGAACACCGGTCGGTAAGTATAAATCATACCTTAACGTATCCCCTCGCCATGATTACATCTGATAAGTTGAGCTTATGTGGATAACAATACCGATAATTGTTATAGGATGCTTATCTAAATGTTAACTAAAAGAACAACAAGAGTGTTTTGGCATGACCGTACACTGATATGATTCTCTTACCCTCGAAACTCGCAAAAAGAATGTTTGTATATATTTACTTTTCTTAGTTTCTGCAACTCTATATATATTTATTTACTGCTTTCAGTCTTTAAGTTTGAAATATTCAAAATTCCAAAAAGATTTTAGGTGTGTTTTAATATAAATTTATAATAGTCAAAAAGATTTTATTTCTACTTTAGTTTTGATTAACCGATGTTGGATCTCAAGTCTTCGTTACCTGAAATCTGATTGAAAACCAAATCGACTAAATCTTCATAATCGGTCGAAATTTGCAAATTTTGAAACTTAAGAACTAAAATTGAACAATTTGTTAAACTTTCAAACTGTCGGACGGTAGTTGAAAAATGGTCACATGTGTGTCATTTGTTTAAATGTTAACTATACTCCAAACGTTTGTTCTCATTACGCGTTTAGATTTCTTGCATGTGCAGATGCTAAAGGCGAAGAGAACATGTTCGATGAAAAGCTTCGGAATGAAGACACGACGTGAAGGCACTCAAATGATAAAGATGATCGAGTTGCCGCTAATCAATCATCAACACCACAAGGATCTCTAGTATTAAAAATCAAAAGATTCATGAGCATAATCAAAGGTGGAGTTTATTGATACACTTCCTGAATGAAAGCGAGAGTTTGTTAATACACTTTCTACTTACAACACGTGAAGTCTTTGAAGATCCTTTTCGAGAATGAATGAACCATCAAGAGATGGAGAACGAGATTACGAACCTCACGAGCAGCATCCAAGGGGGAGTTTGTTGATACATATTAAGTGGATACGGCTCGGCTCCGTTCGACTCGGCTACGAAGTGAAGGCCGTAGTCAAGACATCCTCCTGTCTTGACTCGGTATGCGATTTACTTTGTAACGTACGATGTTCATGCAACTGCGTGTGTGCAGTATGCATGTTAGATTAAGCTTATATGTTTGTTTATTTGTTTATGTTTGGCCCAACATTGAAGAAGCCCAAGAGACAAGTCCATGTGAAGAAGTCCTCCATGATGAAGTCCAAGCCCAAGCCCAAGACACAGGCCCAATCATGTGACGAAAACAACATGTTAGGCGAAATCCCCTTGTGGTGAAAACACCCTTGTGGTGAAAACCAAATGGGACGAAAACACATGGGACGGAATCAAGGGATTTCGTCCAGATATTGAATTTCGTCAATGGGTTTTCGTCTGGGACTGGATTTCATCATGTTGTTAGTATAAATACACAAACATCAGACAGAACACATTTAGGGAAGTCTGAATAGATTTCAGAGCTAACACACTGTAAACACACACACACTGAGAGTTTATGAGAGCATCTTGTAAACATTGCTTTGTAACCGTTTTCTAGATTAAAGGTATAAAAAAAGTTTTCAGAGCGGGTATAAAAAAGTCTGAATAGATTTCAGAGCGAACACACTGTAAACACTCACGTGTTTGTCAGAAAACAGGGAATGGAGGTTACTCGATCCTCCGGGTGGACCTACATTTTGTTTTACCAACTAGTTATTATTTTTAAATATGCTACTCAAAAAATATTTCATAAAACAGATAAATGAGAACTCCATAAAAAAAAGTTTAACGTAAACGTCTTAGACAATAGAAACAAAATGATATTTTTATTTGAATGCTCTAGACAAATTCTACGATACCAAATGGTCATCTTAAGAGTTAAATTTTATGAATATATAAAACACATGAATGCAAATACCAAAATCAGTAACTCATGTTTTAATGAAACAGGTAACGGAGTTGAAATGCGGATCAATGATCATATCATGTGCGTTTAACCATCAACTAAGTGATGCCTACTCAATGAGCATGTTCTTAGTTGCATGGGCTAAGCATGCACGCTTGGAAAAAATGTCCAACCTCCCATCATTTCGGCCCTCAATTTTGAACCCACGACACCCTCCTCATTATGAAATATCCCTTGACTATCTATACGTCCCCATGATCATTTCACTCCCTCCTCCATCATCCTTTGAGGAACCCATGGGAAGTCGAATATACCACATTCGAGCAGAATCAATCGAACATATACAATCCGAAGCAAGCACAAAACAAACAAAAAGAAGCAAATTCTTGTCATTCACTGCATATGTGTGGAAACTATTAGCAGATGGAGGTAATGATGTTGGGAACAACATATCTAGAATGGGCGTTGTCGTCAATGGATGTCGTTTTTTAACAGAAGTTATTGAGAAAAGTTCATGATCGTTTGAAAACCACTATGGAAATGTACTTTCTCTCCCATATGGTGTGGCAGCAAATAGTGATCTCAAGGCAATGGCACTTCATGAAGTTTGTAGGATCGTATTCGGACCTAAACGAGTCTATCAGAAGAGCTTTTCTTGATTTGAACGGCGAAAACAGACAAATCAAGTTCAATTCAGCAAGTATACTCTTTAAACTGTCGATTTGTATTGATTGAACGACTTTTACAGTGACTTGACACTTCGGCAGCACTTCGTTGCAAATCGGAAGACTTCTATCTGATTTCACTCCAAAGACCCCTATTTATAGAGTTTCTGATTTAGCTCGAAATGACAAGGTGTCATTTCGAGCGGAATCAGACTTTACACTTTCGATCGGAATTAGACATTTACATTTGGAGCGGAATCAGAAAGTTACACTCTCGAGCGGAATTAGAATTATATGTGATTTAGCTCGAAATGACAAGGTGTCATTTCGAGCGGAATCAGCATTAAAACTCATATTCTCGATTCTTGTGCCCTGATCTAATCTATACAATCTATACAAGACTCAATACAAGACGTAGACGACAGACGGATGCACCAACAAACTCCCCCTTGGATGTTGACGGAGTCTTCAGTGTCGAGTCTTCGCATCTTCTGTCTTTATCAGCCTTTGGGCTTCTCTTTAAAATGTTTGACGCTGTAAGTATCCTCAATCTCTATCTTCTCTTTCACCTTTCATCACCAACATACTCCTTCCTTTAAGTATCTTTAGACTCCCCCTTTCGATATGCTGGGATCACAGCCTGGCTTGTTAAACTCACAGAGTCCTCAGGTATCGGAACCTGACTCTTCATCAAACCTGTACATTCTCTACCACAAACATAAGTTTTCTAATATTAAACTTTAACACACTCAGATACCAAATGTAAATATCACTAAAATGATCTAACATTTATAGTCTCTGATGAACCACTTGAGGAAATATCAAATTCAAAACTTTTGATGACCATTTGTAACAAAATTTTAAATTCTTTCACACATCACATTCCCAAACCAGTTCGTCAAGTTTAGCACTTGGAATTTTGAAAATTAGCTCTTTAACACCATTTGTCGAAAATCTTTTTGAATTTTTCAAACTTTTATGCAAAAACATACCAAAAATCTATTTGGGATTTTTGAATAATATGAAATGCAGTAAAGAAATATTTACAAACAATATTTTTGTGAGTTTGTGTAAGAGGATCATATCAGTTTTTGAGACAAATCACCAACACCGTTAAGCTTCATTTCATTTTAGGTTCTAAACAATTCACCTAGATTATCAGTATACTGGTCCACTTAAATTTTCACACAAAGTTCAACTGTTTCGAGATACGATATTAATGTCTTAGACACTTAAACTTAAATGCATGTCCCACCACTTGAATATACTCCCGTATCCAGATCCCAATATTCAGTCTTACAGGTGAGTATACCTAGATGATATCTGTAAAGGGGTTAAATTGCGAGGGCCGTGAGAGCTCAGGTCGATACTTCCGTATACGAAGAGAGATGACAGCTTCGACTTTTGGCGTGTCCCCTTTAGAGGATCTTTTTTACAACAGCAATGACTATCAATTTTATTGTTTCATCAATTTGCTGAGGGCGATGCTATGTTTCAAGCATTTGCAGAAAGTATTATGCGGGGACTAGGTCAGAATTTCCATTCAACAGAAGTCCCGGGATAATACCCCAGATATCACTAAGCATAAAGACCTAGTATCTCAGAAAGAGGGACCTTTCAAACAAGATTTCGGGGGTTACCCATATATCCAAGAAGTTGTTCCCCACGATATAAGCAAGTTTGAATTTAGATTTATATCTCGTCACAATCTACTAAATGTGCAAAAACCTACTGACACATCATCAGTGAGACCGTTTATCACTTTTTTACTTTCCATTTCTTTAGCATGTTGTGATAGTCCACTGATGTACTATCATTTCCTCTCTTTTTTTTAACACAAAAACTCATTTTCATTTTATCATGTTTTTGGCTTTTTCAAATTTTCGAATGTTTTTGGATTTTCTGAAATTTCTACTCCCCCTAAAATGCAAACACATTTTAGGAAATTTGAAAATAAACTGTACAAACAACGTGACAACTGATATCAAATTGCTTCAAATCGCCATTCACTTGGCATAAACAATCAGAACTCCCCCTTTCAACAAACTATTTTCTCATTTAGATTTCAAAACATTTAAGTTTGTTTTAATAAAAATGATTTTTCCGGAAAATAAGTTTGTAGGGGCATGGTTCATCATATTGTCGTTCAACCACTTGTATGAAAATTACATCAAGTTCAAATTAATGACCTTGAGTAATCACTATGTCAAAACAAACCTCTGTAGCATTTGTACAATGATCTTATCAAAGTAAATTTCAAGATAAATGCCGATACCTACTCAACACTTACCAACCTGGGAGTTCCGGCATAGTCTATCACCTGTATACATTTAATCACATTGTTAAAAATTTTCACAAACAACAATTTTTATGAATGATGCCGATTCCTGATCCACGATTACCAACTTGGGATCTCCGGCAAGTCCAGAGAGTTACTGTTCGTAATATGTACCATCCCAGTCACAAACCAGGGATGGTTCAACTTTATCTTTCTTCGTCTTCTTCTCGTAAAACTCTTTAACCCCTTTGACTTTTCGATCAATCATTTTTCCAAAAATATGTTTTACAGTGGGGTTAAAAGCTTTTTCAACATCAAAAACCTTTTTATCATCATAAAATTGGTTTGATATCTCAACTTTACCAATTTTCTTTTTAAAATTTTTAGCCCGAAGTGGTGGAAAATTCTCATCATCCACAGTCGGAACTGATTCTTCACTTTTTGAAACAACCTGTGGCTCCTCTGATTTTGTGGAATCAGACTCATCGCCAGAAGATAGCTCCTCTGATTTTGACCTATCAGAATCATCGCTAGAACTACCTCCAGACTTCTTAACCACCCATTTTTGTTTGTCATTTTTAGCTCTCTTCTTGTAAAACTTGTTTGAACATTCACCAATTTCAAATGTAGAATTTTTGAATAACTTTGTTCTGTCAATTTGTGGTTCAAACTCAATCACTTTCTCTTTCCGTTTATGAGAAAATCCCTGTTTTGATGGTATTGCCTTAGAACAATCTCTGGCAATATGTCCAACAGTATTGCATTGAAAACAGGTTCTCGTATCTTTCCTGTGTCCAGCAAACTTCATCTCTTCTTGCTTCTTTGCAAGGAACTCACTGTTTGACTGCTTCCATAATTCTTTCTTTTCTTCCTCATCTGCTGAGGTGCCTGAAACAAATGTCATCTTTGATTTAAAATCACGAACATATTTTTCATTTTTCTGTTTTTCTGTTGGAGTAAAACCAAGACCTTTCTTTTTGAAATTACGGTTAGGGTTTGGTTTCTTGTGAAAACCAGAACCAGAACTGTAACTTTTTTTCTTGTTTAATCTTTGTTGTACTCTTGAGGTGTATTTTTTAGGTTTATCAGTAAGATTTAAATCTTTTATTTCAGAAACGTTAATTTCTGTAAGTTTGAAAACCTTTTTTATCATCTCAGTTTTTACACCTCTTATTGGAAATTCCTCATCAAAATATAATTTGTCAGAATCATTCAAAGTATATGCAACTTTAAATGTTTCGTCATTCAAATTAGATTTTGATAACAGGAATTCATTACTATAAACTCTTTTGACTGAAAACTTTGGACTGTTGACTATCGAACTCGAACTTTCAGAACCAGACTTTGACTCTGACTCTGACTTTGACTCTGAGTTTGAGTCCAACTTTGACTCCTCAGTTTCATCTTTATCCAACACCTGATCGACGACTTTCTTTATTAACTCGGACTCATGATCAGTGTCAGATGATGTAAACGTAACATCAATATTTTTTGGTAAATTGACCGAGGACTCCGACTCCCACTGTAAGTTTGTAGCCTTTTTGACTCTTTCATCATTTGGATTTCTGGGCAAATATCCATTTTCTAGCGGGGGTGGACACTTGTTGTAACTGACATCTTGTTTCTTACCAGAATCCTTCTTGTCAGTCTTTTTCTTTGTGTCACTCTTCTTCTTGTTCTTCTTTTCTGGAGTCTTTTCTTCAGCCACTTTTCCATCATCATTCTTTTCTTCAGTTTCTTCATCCTCTTCAAATGCTGTCATGCCTTCAACAGTCGGATAAATCCTGTCAATAACATAAGAAGTACATGAGTAACTTTTCAACAAACGATTAACTCTTTCAGTTTCGATTCTTTGCAATTCCAATTTCTGTTCAAGAGCAGCACACTTCTCGATGTAATTGTTCACAACTTTTTGCTTTATCATGAATGCTCCCTGAAGTGTCTTCATTGCTGTTGCTTGTTCTTCACTTGTATGATTATATTGATTCATAGCTTTGTTCAGGACATCATAAGATTCCTTCAAACTGTTCAAGTTATAAATCAATGTGCTGTTTTGCTTCTTTATAGCTTCACAAGTGTCACACTTCACAGGAATCTTTTTAGCATCAACTTCTTCATCAACTTTGAACTTTGGAACTTCAACCTTTACTTTCCTTTTGATCACTGGAACTTCTTCATCATCACTGCTGACTGGTGTTTTTACCTTTTTCTTTTTCTTTTTCACTTTCTCATCTTCACTGTCACTTTCAGCCATCATTTTCAAATGATCTGCCATTTTCTTTGACCAACACTCACGATCATCATCACTATCTTCTTCAATCCTAGCAACAAAAGTTGTGTGAGCTAGAGTTTGATCTGGAATATAATCATCCCATGTAAAATTTTCCCAGCTAAATCCTTCAGGTAACTTTTCGTCATCTTGATCTATTATCAAGGCACTACCATCAGCTCTCTTTGAAGAAATTTGATTAATCATACAAGCTTTCTTTCCAGAATCTTCAATCACATTCCTTCCATGTGCAGTTTGTGCTTGATGTTGATGTTGTTGAGGTGGTTGTTGTGCAACTTGATGGTAGATGGCTTTTCGATAGTAATCATTGTTGTTGTTGAAGGGATTCTGAGCTCCACTTGCGTCGCGATTGGTGCACTCCCTCTTGAAGTGTCCTTTCTCCCTGCAACGAAAACAAGTGACTTTAGATTTATCAAAGCTTAAAGTAGAAATATTAGCCTCACGAAGATCATTTCTTCCTGTGATCTGTTTGAATTTCTCAGCTCTCCTCAACACATTGGCCAAACACCACTTAATATCCATAAGCTCCATCTCCTCAGCATCAATCTGATCATAATCCTCTTTAGTAAGCATAGGATTCCCGATCTTTCCAGCCACAAAACTACTATAAGATTCCAACACCATTCCTAACAAAGACATGTGATTTTTAGCAACTTCCTCAGAGTAATCTTGATCATTCTCAAGATTTAGTACAATGTTACACTGAAGTTTTTTCCCATTCTTTGTTGCTGAGATGTTCGGAACGAATGATGGAAATGATGAGAAACTATTACTGCTGCTTGATCATTTAGATGAGCTTCCTGATGAATTCTTGGCGTTGTAAGCAGTTTCCACTTTTGGCGAAAAATTTGTGGTTTTCTCATTCACCCCTGCTTTGTAATACAATCCAATATCCTGTTCACCATCAAAATCTTTCATCCGAACAATCTTCCCTTGCTCCATCTCTTGAGCTTCCAACTTCTCAATGAACTTACTTAGAGTGAGGGTATTGAATCCTTTCTTGTTTCTGAGCATCATCAGATATGTACCCCAAGTCTCGTGTGGTAAAGCATCAGCAAGCTTTTCGATCAACTCTTCATTGTCTTTCTAGATGCTCAATCTCTTCATGTTTGCTAGCAGATTGCAGTATCTTTCAATAATTTGCCTTGTACTTTCATTCTTCAAACCACGAAACAGATCGAACTCTTTCTTCAAAAGTGATTTCTTGTTCTTAACCATCTCTTGACTTCCATGAAACTTCGATCTTAATGCTTTCCAAATCGAGTAGGAAGTTCCATTATGTTGTAATAACACCAAGATGTCTTCTTTCACAGCTTGTTGCAATAAACTCAACATCATTTTTTCATCTTTGTATTTTATTTCTAGCATCAGCACTTAGATCTTTAATTGGAACCACCCCTTCATCATCATTCATCGGTTGAATGTATTTTGTCTCGACACATTCCCATGCATCAAGATAGTTAGCTTGCACCCAATTTTCGAAACGGCCTTCCCAACCCTTATATTCTTCGATGTTCATTAGTTTGGGCGGTTTTTTCATTGTTCCCGTTTCGTTTTCCAACATCGTGTTCTGTGCAATACTCATCGGGGTGGCCGGTGTAGCGAATGCGTTGTAAAAATCCTCGTCCATGTTTCGGATTTTCAAAGTTCACAAAAACACAAATTTTCTTGTTTCAAAAATACTTGTATCAAACTAGCTTTGTAAAAATACCTGAAACAAACAAACAAACGATCAGTTTAAACAGACTGAATACGTAAAAGTGTGTGTTGATAAAAATCAATCTAAGACTCGTGTCGAAGATTTGTGAACTCGTTTAATGTAACCCGCAAACTGAATGAATGGGCCGATGGACCGACTAAACCGACAATTTTAAGTGTGTATGAATCTGATTGGGCTGCTTTATCTTGATCTAATCTTCAAATAAATTTGACCAACAATAATTGCCTTATCACATGTAAACTTGATTTCGAACATTTGATTGGGCCGAACAGTTTCACCAACTTCGAATGCACACTTTGACTTAATCTTGTGAATATATCAAGTGGCTGACAACTAATATTTCAGCTCAAATATGATTGGGCCGATGCAATATCACAAAAGCATTAGATGATTGGACCGACAATTGTTTTTAATTCAATAAAATGATTCAGCAATTCACGTGATTACTCTGTTCAATAACCGACAACTATTATTTCAAACTAACACTTTGGAGTGGAATCACGACAACCCTTTGGAGCTGAATCACAACAACACTTTGGAGCGGAATCACTACAATCACGTTGGAGCGGAATCATGACAATCACGTTGGAGCGGAATCACGACAATCATGTTGGAGCGGAATTAGTCAATATTCTGGAGCGGAATCAACCTTTTGAAGCTGATCTGGAGCGGAATCAAGATCAAATTTCGAGCGAAATCAAGCTGATGTCATCATACTCTTGATCGTTTTTTAGCGGAAACACTATTTTGTCAAGTTTTAGTTTGAATTTGGACATGAAACTTCTAAGGCTTTGTTAATACAAGATTCCGAGCCAGTTGTGAAAAACCGAGCCGATTCTGATCGTGAAATGATGTTCAGATTGAAAAAGAAGGTGTAAAAGATGTAGAAAAACAGAATTCGCAGCTGAATATGCAAGAGCTCTTCCTCCTTAGCTCTGATACCACTTGTAGGATCGTATTCGGACCTAAACGAGTCTATCAGAAGAACTTTTCTTGATTTGAACGGCGGAAACAGACAAATCAAGTTCAATTCAGCAAGTATACTCTTTAAACTGTCGATTTGTATTGATTGAATGACTTTTACAGCGACTTGACACTTCGGCAGCACTTCGTTGCAAACCAGAAGACTTCTATCTGATTTCGCTCCAAAGACCCCTATTTATAGAGTTTCTGATTTAGCTCGAAATGACAAGGTGTCATTTCGAGCGGAATCAGACTTTACACTTTCGAGCGGAATTAGACATTTACATTTGGAGCAGAATCAGAAAGTTACACTCTTGAGCGGAATTAGAATTATATGTGATTTAGCTCCAAATGACAAGGTGTCATTTCGAGCGGAATCAACATTAAAACTCATATTCTCGATTCTTGTGCCATGATCTAATCTATACAATCTATACAAGACTCGATACAAGACGTAGACGGCAGACGGATGCACCAACAAAGTTGCAAACCGGGTTCATGTGTTTGTGTCCGAGATAACAAATGAAGAACATTTTAGGGGTCTGAGTGATTGGATCGAGTTGCATCGACCAGCACAGGCAGTTCCTAGGATATATTTTGGACATGAGAAGTCAGAAGGCAGGGATGTGGTGGTCACATCCGGACATAGTTTACCGATCAACGATATGGACTTTGGATGGGGCAAGCCTGAGTTTGGTTCATATCACGTCCCTTGGAGTAGTCGAATTGGATACATTATCACCATGCCGAGTGCAACTGGAAACGGGGATTGGGTTGTTTGCATGCATCTCAACGATAAGGAATTTGATGGGATTGAGCGTATGGCACCGAATGTGTTTATACCTCTTTCCATTTCCAGTTTGGTTTAATGTATTCTATAAAAAAATTTTGTATGTGGTTTGTTTGAATGGTATTTTACATGCATTTTGTTATATGTATCAACATGTGTTACATTAAATAAAGGGCAATTAAAAAATTGGCAAATTGGAAATAAATAATCCCACCTAACTCAACTTGGCCGATAATAATACCATGTCAGTTATTGGCCGATAATAATCCGAACTGGTCAATTTTTTTTGTAAAATAGTCCGCCATTAAAATAGCTTAACGGATATAAGTGTTTTTTTTCCGAATTACAACCACCGTTTGCAAAAGGCAACCGTTGTTTTCTCCACAAAACACTATTTTAGCCTAACAGTGGTTTCGAAATCTCTGTTCTCCATCCATCTGTTGACCAAAGTCAACAGATGTACCAACCATTGTTTTATATCCTAACATCTGTTGACAACAAACGGAGTTTTCAGAAGATAAAATAGATCTTTTCCAAACATATATTTCGTTACTTCATCAATGGATTCCACAGTAGGGCCCAGTCTCTAGTAAAACAGACCTTTGATAAACAGAAGTCCCTAGAACCAAGAACAAAGGGCACTTGGTACAAAACCAAGTACAACCACTTCTGTTGGGAACTCAGATGGCCCTATTAACATAGGTGATCGGTTAAGATATCAGGAATTGATGGAGAGGATATCTAAGTTAGAGTCATCAGTAGATGAAATCAAAGATATGTTGAAGACATTGGTATAAAAGTCTAGAATTCCAACCACAAATGCAGAAATTGAAAAAGAAATATGGACTCATGCAAGCATGTAACTACAACTTCAAAAACAATCTGTTGGCACAACTCATAACATGAACATGGAGCTTATCAGAAACATGGTGGATGCTAGGTACAATGATACCTAAGCAGAGATTAAGGCCATTAAAGACCATCTTCTTCGAACCATCGGTACTGCTTCCACTCTCGTAAATACTAAAAAGATGATGCCAAAAGGAGAGAATACCAGTATGATAAAGCATCTTCCTTTTTTTAAGAAAGTTCAAGAGAGACTTGACACATCTACAGCCAAAAATCCCAAAGTAGATGCACTTGAAAAAGAAAAAAAGGAAAGATACAAGGGAAGCTGGAGATATGTTAACAGTGGAAGAGATCCTTGAAAGAAAAAGAATTCAAGAAAATCATGGTTCCTCAACAGATGTTTCACAAAGCACTGTTCAAACCTCCATTGTTACATCAAAACCAATAGAAACCACTGCCACCACTCAAACCACTACTCCAATTGCTCAAACATCTGTTGAAACTTCCAACGTGACAACAGATGTTACACCCACAACATCACTAACCATACCTTAACATTCCTAAAAGGCCCCTACAAGTCTACTTATCAAAAGAAACTACCAACAAAAACACTCACACCACAAACGAGATCCAGAAAAACAAAATTCATCATCCAAGAAGATGATGAAGATACCCTGAAGCCCCACCCGTCAATACCACCACTATCATAGAACCATCCATAAGCATCACATCATGTCCATTAATTCTACCAACAACCACTACTGCCATAACTACATCAACACATCCTTTTGAGTTAGAAACTATTTCAAAAGAAATACAGTCTTTCTACTCCTCAATAGACCCAAGGTGACATTCATTACCATCTCTTCAAAATTATTCAAAGCCTCCTAATGTCAAATAATACTTGGAGCTACAGCTAAAACAGGCTGAAAGGATTGTAGTAGAAAGAAGTTAAGGAATATAGATAAAGTGGCTTAACATATCTTATAGAAGAATTCACTAATGTGGATGTTTTGGAAGATTTTGCTAAGGATATCAATAATAAAGCTTCTCAAGGTCCAGTTATTGACCCAGATCTTAGATGGGCCTTAAGAGAAGACTACATGGAATTCATCATGAAAAATAAGCTCAACAAAGCAACTCGAGCTCAATTTACAGGATGGTCAACAAAGGCCCTACTTGAGGATAGAAAAGCTAAAGCTAAATCTGACGCAAAAACCAACACCTCCCAACTGGAGAGCGGGAAAAGGCCTAATGATGAGAAGGACTTGCAATTGAAGAAGATGAAAAAAGAAATGGTTGCAGCCAAGTTTGGCACAATGAAATCAATGGCAAGATGGGATGAGCTAATTATCTTAGAGAACTACAAAAAGTTGGAAATTTTAAGGAAAAAAAGATCCCTTTGTCCCTAGAAAGCTGATTATGAGCAGGTAGACTTCCCTATCAAATCTCCAGTTGATCCCTCAGAACGCTCTTCAGCAAAGAACATCTTATCAGCTATAAAAAGCTACCTCAAAATGTAAAAGGAGATGTCTGAAGATGATATAAAGATGTATAAAGATGAAATGAGAAAAGAAGGGACCGGGAATAAACTAATGTATGGGCATCCTGATGCAAAACAAGAAGATTTACTTGGTTAAATCTTGGGAAAACAATTTTCCCCAACTAATCAAATAACACATGCCCTGAGAAATCCATCCTTAAAATTCTCAAATGGAAGTCTAATAGGACAAGCCATGAGTTGACTTTGTTCAGGGATAATGGAGAAGTTGAAAGGATCTCCATGAATAATGCCTTGGGCTCAAAAATGAAGATCTTCAATGCCATCTAGGGCTTGAACTCGAAAGGGATCCAGATGACTATCTCTCTATGAAATTCGAACACCAATTCAAGGGCCAAGTTAGGGAAAAGTTGACCAGGAATAAAGATTGATCAAATAAACATCTGATTTGGCATCATCTATTCTAGGGGGAGATTAGTGGACCTACAAAATAACAGATGATTTCAAATGCCAAAACGTGTCTTAATGATCAGGAAATAAACAAATAATGAAACATTCTCCTCCTGAAGATAGGAAATCTTGAACACTAATCAGAAAATCTGTTGAATACATCAAAGATCTGTTTAAAGGCATGGAACATTTGTTGAAGAAGGAACACCCACTCAAAGTAAGGAAAATCGATAAACCACATAGTACAACCAACAATGCATGGAAATCGTGTAAATTAACATTATATAAATTTGAATTTTGGGTAAAATGGTGATATAAAAAATTCAATTTGATACAAAATAAAAATAAAAATTTTATAAAAATAAGAATAAAAAATGAAGAACTATATATATTTCTAGCACTAGTTAATTTTGAAAGTTAGGTGTATATGTGGTTAGAAAAAATAATAAATTTTAGAAGTATTCATAGTAAAATAATAAGCTTATAACAGAAAATACTAGACGATATATTAGGTTTGCTACATAAGGGTTATAAAAAAAAGTCTTGGGATATATTTTATTTGTAACATGAAAATCAACTCACATCCCTAGCCACCACCATATATCGCATCTCTCACTTCCATTGAGAATTTTTAACGTTGGCAGGAAAAAATAGAACCCAGGCTGAAGCTAGGGGGTATCAAGTTCAATCAGTGCAAACTTAAATTGAAATTATTTTGGATTGGGGATCTATGTTCGAAGAATGTTGATATTTTGTGTTCTCAAACCATCTAAAGTTAAAGTGAATCTTGAACACTAATCAAAACATCTGTTGAAGATTTCAAAGATCTGTTTAAAAGCATGGAACATATGTTGAAGAAGAAGAAACCCCTGTCTGATGGCTAAAGCCCTGTTGAAGACAAAGCACTAATCATGAAGACCAAACATCCGTTATGACCAAACATATGTTTGATACAAGTCAAAATCGCTTTGAACAACAGTGGTTTAATCAATGTAACAATGTTTGCTTAGAACAAACGTTTTATTTAATAAATCAGATGATAGATTTCTGCAGGTGTTTGCTAACATCTGAGGAATTTTTTATGTTTGGAATGTTAGATGTCACTATCAGGATGACATCCACTGATTGTAAACAGACCTTTCATACTTGTATAAATAGATCTCATGTTTAGAGATCTATTTCATCACTTATGATTCCTTTTGTACGAACAGTAGAGTTGTGTGATTTGTAAAATCATTACTGTAATTTGTAAGTATTTGATTATTAATGAAAAAACCATTTCGATATAACTTTCCACTCTTGTATGCTCATATAATTCCGCATTTCCATTTATACTTTGATATTACATCCATTTTTGTTCATCTAAAGCATACAAGTTAAACTCAAATCCTAACAATTTGATAAAGCGAATCCAAAGATTTGATTTTTATTGTATTTTCATTGTATTTTTGGTTTAGAATGTTTTGGAAGCCTATGTACTTTTTGAAAATTGTATGCAATAGAATAGGTTTCTATTTTTATTGAACCAAGTATTACCAAAAGATTAAGAATCAAGAAAACCGATACGAACCTAATCGTTTCTCAAATGGTCCAAGAAAAAAAGATAGAACTTGAGAGAATTTGAAATATTTTTGGAAGAAAGTTAATTCATATTCAATCCATGATCTTCATTATCATACTATTGCTCTTTATATAAGCCTTACAAGAACGATGGAAAATCAACTAAACTAAACCCATTATGTACCCTAACTCAATGTTACAAAAATATGTAAAACATAAACAACGAAATTGATGTGAATATCTGCTTTGCTTCTTTCATGGAAACGAGGCATATGACAATCTCGCCCGTTTAAACACGTATTGTCCTCAAGGACGAATTCTGGACAATGCTTAGCAAATCGCCACGATGGACGCCACTTGAACCTTCCTATGTAATTTAGAGAGTTAGTTACTGTGACACCCTGACCGGAGGCGGAAAAGTCAAGGGCATCACGAAACATGGCAGAATGCATTTGAGCACATGATGATTAAATTAAGTTGAAATATAGTTTAGATTCAATTAAAGAGATTGCATTCACATCCGAGTAAATAAGAGTACATAAACAAAATAACAAATTGTTTCACAAATACAATAGATTCGGATTTAATCTAAGGCATAAGTCTTGATCAATCCTATATGAAATATTCTTGCAAATCATAGCATCAAACATTGTTACCTGAAACATATGTTAGAAAAATATTAGGTTAACAAACGGTTGAGTGAATTCATAGGTTTTGTTAGGCAAAAATAACAATGTGATATGAAAATGGTTTAACACAGTGGCATGTGATATGTCTTTAAGCAAAAGAGTAATACAAGTAGTCACTTGGTGGTACATTCAAACCTTCGTTATGACGTAACACGGGTCTATCACCACACTTCCAAAATGTTTCACACGAGTACCAACAACAACAATTGCAACAAATAGTTTGGGAAGTGAGATGGGGCGTCAAACCTATAGCGCTATAATATAACCGCTGGGCTTTTGCAAGTTAATGAACGTAAACGCGTTAAAGCAACAACAAAAAGTATTAAGCAAATGCAACGATAATCGGGGAACCACAAATAGCAAGTAAGTTTGTATCACATCGTATCATATGTTTCATCCCAAAAATAATTGTAAAAAAGGACTATGAACTCACCTTGATTTCGGGTAAGTCCAAACACGTATGCAAATGTGAGAGTTCTTGGAAATAAGATTCCACGTCACTCTAATTGATTGAACAAGCAACAGTATGGAATATGTATCAACAATAATGTTTAATCGAATAAGCGGAAATCCTAAATCTCTAGGATTCGGTAGGGTTTTGTCTAAATGGTAACTATGTGGATTGGATAACCTAACAAGAGGAGTTGGAAAATGAATATGATATAAATGAATTATTTATGAAAAATATTTATTTAACATAAATAATATAATTGCAAAAATATATAATTGATTTAATATAACATTTGTAATAATAAATCAAATATAATTAACTAGTATAATTAAATAACATAGTTAAATAATTGATTATAACCAAAATATTTTACAAGTGATATTATTAATTTATAAAAATTATAAATGAATTTAGATGGTTTAAAATATATATATTATTTGATATATGATAAATGTTTTGTTTAAAAGAATTAATACGATAATTATATAATTAATTATCAAAATAATTATATTAAATCTGAATAAGTAAAAATACTATTTTTAATTATTGAACTTGAATATCACTGATTTAAAATAATTATTATGGCCTTGGTTATTTTAAATAAATAAAATGAATTAAAGTGGTTAAAATAACAATAAATAATTTTATATAAATTTAATTATCTAAATAATTTCATATAATAAAAATTCAGATTCTAAATTTATATGAACTCAGAATAATGCATATTTTGAAACAAAAATAATTTTGGATAAAATTTATATAGTTATATAATTTAAATACATTAAATTAAACTATATTTATAAGTATAAATACTGATTTATTTATATAAATATCAAAATTACATAAAATATAAGTAAAAATATTATTTTTGTAAAGATCGGCACTTAAAATAATTAATCTGAAAATTTTAGATTTTAATTCCTAAAAATTGATTTATTATGAATTAATTAATAATAAACTGTTTTAATATCATAAAAATTAGTTTTATAAATAAATTGACTAACTTTATATGTTTAATAAAAATAATAGTGTTTAATAATGTTATAAAAATTATTGAAATGTTAAAAATATAAAAAAAAATAAAAGAAATAAAAAGAATTGGTTGTCCCCGGATTCGAACCCGGGTCAACAGGTTTGAAAATAACACACACAACCACTGGGCTAGCCTGGTGGTTTGTGTTTATTTTAGTTTAAATAAAATATATACAGAGATGGAATTGGTCATCTTCCCCAACCAGAGTCAAACAGAAAAGTCAACTCTTTCAATTCTACGGGAAACTTATGTTTTATCCAAATTAACTTTAAGGAAACATTGTACAAGTATAATTGAACTAATTAGACAAATAAAAACTAACCGGTACCGATTAAAACGACGAAACGGCTATTTCCGGCGAGGAATAACTCCAGCGAGGTTGCAGATTCGAACAGAGGATAGTTTTCGATGTGTTAGAGATGTGTGATGGGTGTAGGAGATTAGTGGGAGTCTGAGGAACTTATATAACAGTTCAATTCGACCTCAGATCCAACAATTCTTAGTGGAATTGATCCACTTTAATTTTTTTTATAAAAAGTTTGTTTTTACAGCAACTGGGCACTGATGTGTGTCGAATTAATGCGAAAACGAGTTGGCAATGGATTGGGGACTCGTGGGTGAAGATTTCGGATCACATAAACAATGAACAAATGGGAATGGGTCGAAACCGGCAACTGATCTGTTATCAAATTTGATTTAATATATTTAATTCTAAAGTGTGTATACATATAATATAACTTAGTATATAACACATCCCAACTGGTAGCCCAGTTGGTTTGTGCGCGTGTTTTGTTTGCGGGAAGGCGCGAGTTCGAGTCCTGTCCTTGTCCGGTTCAATTGGGTTTAAAACCCTTTTTGTTTTCTGAATTTAATTAATAATTATATCAATCCTAACTAGTGTATATAAGGAATTAAGTTTCGTATTCTAACAGCTCCTAGTAGGAGGATAAACTGGTTAAGGCGTTGCGGTTCTAAACGAGAGGTCACGAGTTCGATCCTTGCAAGGGCCGGTTCTTTAAAGAAGAACCCCCTTTTTGAAAGATTTTTTAAATATTTACACTTTGGTCCCTGAAGTTTCAGTTTTTACAAAAGTAGTCCCTGTAGTTTCTAAAAGTTGCATAAACAGTCCCTATACTTTCATAAAATGTACATAATTGGTCCCTGATGTTTCAGAAATTGACACAAATGTTCCCTGTACTGTTCAGTTAAATATGCTAACTGAGTTAATGTTTAAAGAAGAAATCTTTATATGAAAGTTAACCCGGTTAGACCATTCAGTTAAAATAGTTTCAATAATGACCATATGAACCCTAGACTTTTTAAAACAATTTATATATATTTATTTCTTTTATAAATTAAGTTTCAAAAATTACAAAAAGAACCCTAAACTTGTAGTTTGAAATAATTGCACTTTAACCCTTGTATTTATATAGTTTCAAAAATGACAATTTAATCCCTGGACTTGTACTTTCAAATAATTAAGGTTTCAGTCCTTGAAATTAAAAAGTAATAGATTTCAAGTAGGTTTCAAAGAATGTCAAATAGGTCCCTCAACTAGTAATTTCACAAGTAGTCACAATAAACCCTTATAGTTTATGTAACCATGTTTAATAGCATAAAAACTCAAAGAATTTGCAATTGTTTTACGTGTTTGTATCGGTATAAGCATGTATGAGCACAAAGCAAGTAGGATCAAATAAATTTCATTCTAAATACGGTAATTGTTACAATGCAAATCAAAACAAAAACATGTGTGAAAACCAAGATGGTTACAGTTAAGAGGCACCATGGTGTACGCCATACAGTCCATCCCACGATGTTTGGAGAAGTCGTAGCGAAACGCCACAGTGGATTCCATTCACATTTTATGGTTGGTGGCAATGCCTTTTCAAGATCGCAATTTTGAGATCTCTTGTCACATCTTAAAGATGTGTACTGTCTTCTTTCTATCTGGCAGGCATTGTGGTAGGCATACAAAAATGAACATTGCTTTCCTTTTACTTTCACGCACATGAGACAATGACCATTGCACATTTTAATAATGTTGCGATTCCACCATAGTAAGCATTGGTGGACTCAAAGCCTTCAATATTAGTACCCCCGCAACCTCAAAAACATTCGTAAGTAAAGTCTTGATGGATTTGTTCTAGTCTATAACAGTTTCACCACCTACTTTCAATGGACCAATTTTTGGATAGCAACAAAACAATGGAGATCTAATCACACGAGGTAATGGCGTTGAGTTTGTTTACGTTGTTAGGGTGATGAATATTTTTACGGTGACGGGGGTGATTGACGAAATTGTTTTACTGGAGGCAACGTAGATGATGGTGTTGTAGTGGAAGCGGATCATGGGGCCGTAGGTCTGGGTTACGGGTCGCTCGAATACGTCATGGTGATAATGTGATATCCAAACCTATGTTTATTGTGTAGAATCCATCAAACGTATGCAGAAACACAAGCTTTCACAATTTTCTATATTTTATAAACAGTCTTCAATCATGGTGTAATGCCCTGCTTCTTCATACTTTCCATAATTAGAAAGCTTTGTCCGTATTTCTATTTTTGGAAATCTTGTATTCTTGTAATCGTCTTTTCCGTTGTATCGTTGTAAAATCTGAGACTTGGATCATAAATAAAAAAAATTCGTGTTTCTTACAATTCATGTTTTACATATTCATACTTATTCACACATTTGAATTCATTATACGTATGATAACCTATTCGTAATTCTTGCAAGATGTGTTAAACTTACAAACATTTGTCATACATGCTCAATTCATGCGTATACAATACTTAATCTCGATCTTCATACCTAATCATACTTGTTTATGTTCTTTTGTTATTAAAAACATGTTTACTTTCATATCATCTATAAGAACATAATGTTTCTACCTTGAAACATGATAAATACACACATTCGGACTTGTAACATGTTAGGTTATACATTGAATATGTTAAATACTTAACCTATAACACAAATATTAACATTATAATGTTTAAAAAAGAATAAAAGTATGGCAGCCCAAATCAGCGCCAATCAGCCCTATGTGGCTGGGTTTTGTGGGCTTGTTTCAACGATTAACCCTTCTAAACACTTCCGAAGCCCAACCCAATGAAACCCTAATCCATCCCCTATAAAACACAAGCCTCCTCCAAGCATTTTCACTTTCTAAAAACTCTTCATTCACTCTCAAACTCTCTAAATCGTTGCTGAATTCAGGAGTTCGAGCAGATTCATAACATCTTTCAAAAGTGAGCATATCTCACTCATTTCTTAACCTTTTCACTTGATTCTTTTTCCTACTTACTTAGATTAAGCTTATGAGCGTTTCCATAGGTTTTCCATGGAAAACCAGGCTCTAGAACGTCACCAATAAGTCTCCAAAGTAGACTGCAACTTTATGATTTGACTCAAACTTTGTTAATCTTGATTAAACTTGGGTTATCTCATCTCAAACCTATGTCCTTATGCTCATAACCACATCTATGGTTAGTTGGGCTTAAAAACAAGGTTGAGACATGTAAAATCAGAGATGTAAAGCTCACAAAATTTCTGTTTTGATTAAGGGTTTAACCCACAAGTAGTGTTCAAGCTTCAAGCTTAATGTTGTGTGATTAAAGGATAGGCTTGGGCTTTCCTACTTGAAAATCCACACACTATTTGATGTTTTCCCATAGATTAGTTGTTCATATTTCCTTCTTTACTTGTATGTTCTTGACCCTCCTTGAATGTTTATAACATCAAGTGTAGTGGTGAACACCTATAGGTACCTAAATGGAAGACTTGTTCTTCCTACCTCTTACATGACTTCTATAACACAAAAGAGGTTCCTAAATGGATGATTCATCCTCCTAACTCATGTTTGATCTATTTGACATATTGATATATTACATAACCTAAATATTACCTAAGTAATCAAACCTTTACTGATGAACTAAGTGGTCACTTGTCAAAGTGTTTGACTACATCATCTAAACATTATGTGTTAAAGACGATTACTTTTCATATGTTTATGTTCATACACTTTTAAATTCCGAATCTCGACTCTAAACATACCTTGAACTCCAATCCGTATACTTAAGACCTCCTAATCTCATTCACTCGTCAACACTTGGATAATCGAAAAGCCTATGCAATTTTGTGAGTATACTTGACCCATTTTACCATTTTCACACTTTTAGGTGTAACATGTTTTTATATACAAATCACACTTAGTATACATATTCTTATGCAAATACATAAACAAACAATCCAATACATGCTTACTATTTGTTAGGCTTGATTCGTGTTTTCAGGGTGATTCTTATGTGATGAACTTGTCATTAGCTTCGTACAGTCCTCCACTTAACATGTATAGCGCTATAGGAGTAACGCACCACCCGTGAACGAGAGGTCATGTTAGGTTTATTCATTCATACTTACGTAAACAGAGGGTTGACTTGTAAATCGCATGCCAGTTTATACGTTAATCTTGATAACTAGGTTTGCCATGTGGATTGTTCTTTATCATCTTTTTATACTTATATGCTACTACAAAAAACTTTTATACTCGCCAATACTTTTGTATTGAACTACGCTTTTAAAACATGTTGCAGGTTTTGAGATGATGTTGATGATGCATGGAACATAGTAGGATGCTTAGATACACACTTAAAATTTTGTATTCTTATTGTATTGTCATACTTGTATTTCAAGTTGTTGTATTTGATTTCAACCATTGTAATTGACTTTTAGAAATGAAATGAAATGAAATCCATTATTTAATTATCATCACCAATAGTGTTATGAATTCTCTTGCAATCTAGTTTTCGTCTCACTCTGATGTTTCCGCCATCGGTTGGGGTGTGACAGATTGGTATCAGACCCATAACTATAGGGAATTAGGAAAATTGCCATGCTTTTGACCTAGTCTATAGTTAAACACCAAATTCGACCATACATACTTCACATGCTACTTTTATGAAACATCTTTATGTGTTATTCTTGAAATGTATCTTACGTGTTAATTTCTTGAAATTCTTATTGTGCTCTTACATGATATTGTGATTTTGAATATACATTTTCCTTTGACATTTTACTCATTTATACTAAAATCGAAACCATTCGTATTACATGAACGAGACGACTTCACCAAAATAGGCGTGAAACCCACAATTTGGTGAACGACTCTCAATCCACCTATTCTTTTTACACGAGATTCTCCCTCAAGTTAGGAGTGACATCCTCACCTTGATGAGGAATTTCCATTTCGAATTTTAGTGGACCCTCATCAAAGTGTCGAAATTAAATTTTTTACCCGACGAGTACCAACCACACTTAGGGTACGAAATCGTCAAGTTAGGGGTGAAACCCACATCTTGTCGACTAGTCCCACTCCTTGATTTTCATTAATCCCGCCGAGTCTCGAATTTTCGATTGATTTGGGACATGTAGTAATCGGAAGGGTGAATACCGTTAACCGACCTGTCGGCGAGAGTATTCCACCTATTAGGCCAAAGCATGCTTCTCAAATTCAAAAGGCTTTTTGATCACCCGGGTTAGTCAAAGTTCCGTTTCGGAACCATCCAAGTTTTTATCAAACCTATGTTTTACTATTATCAATCTTATGCGGTGCAATCTTTTCCTATTCAAATTTATTTTCGAGATTTTTCTCACACACATCATACTAAACCTCTTCATACGTCTATACTTCATTTACATGCATGATTTCAAAAGCGTCACCCAATTAGATTTTACACTTCTTGTAAACACAAAATGGAGGTATATCATCGAGATGGGAGTGATTTCGTTACCTTGACGATTAACTCCACTCACCCTTTTCTTAAAACGACCTCACCAACGAGTTAGGGGTGATTCCCTTGCCGAGGTGATCGTTACCAAAACTTTCCTTCAAAATACTTTATTATGCAAACACGATTATGTTCATACCTAAATCATTTATCGTTCGTCAAAATCCTTATTTATTTCAAAATGCATTGTTTATTCAAATGCACTTCTTATCCTACAATTTATTTTCACTTAACGCATATACACGAAATTCTTGATCATGCCTTAAAACGTTTTATTACCCAAATTTCAAGCCTTACGAAATGCCACTTATCAATTTAATCGGACCA